>JASAMV010003914.1:0-22223 GCA_030248065.1 Rhynchonema sp. JSB1_4
ACCAATTCTTGTAAAGTCATTGTGCGACCAATAGTAACATGAGATCCATAAAACTCTGCAATTCGGAGCTGAATATAAAAGCATTGTCCCTATCAAGTTGGATAATCTTGAAAAGTAATAGTGCACCGGAAGCTTTACGGGTGCAACGCTGCTTATTTCCGCTTTGATGTGACCATTCATGTTTTGGTACACCGCATGTGTTCCCCAAACTGATTAGTAACCGGCGCCAGTTTTTGTGAACACCCAAACTCAGCCACACTCTATGTGGTATCATTACTTCGGATAGGATAAGCTATGGGCGCGCTACCAGTGTGGTCATTTGTCACACAACAAATAACCAATTTGATATGTATTTGTCGCTTATGACAAAATATGTTCACTTAAGGTTGGATTGTTGCTCAGTATTCTTCAAGTTGATGTTTATTTCACATCCAAATATCCATGGCTTCCTACCAATGATATAAACAATCTTCACTGTAGGTTTTTGAAGTTGGCAACCTACTTGGGAACAAGTTACGCGGTTTGAGAACCTTTGCACCAAATTGGTCATGGTCACCATACAAGTAAGGTGAACACACGGTGTGTCCAAAAGATCTCCCAAACTTTTCGGATGGAAGGGTGCAAGGGTTTTCTTCTAGGGGACTGTACGCAAAGATCTCAGCTACACCTGCCGTGAGCAGCGAGCTGGTGTGATTGAAAAATGACAACGAAATCGATGTCAGTATTGTCTCGACATTCTAAATGTCAGATTATGGGCATGAAACGCGAAGGTTTGATGTCTTGTTTTGTTCGTTTTAAGGGGTCTTGCAGTTTTCGGTACATGCGCATTGATGATGATACTATGGTGCACCGCCCGGCCTGTGAAAGTCGCTCGGAGTGCTGATAACCAAAATCTCTCTCAATTGCTCTGGAATTCAATTATCCATTTTTGTCACTTTGCGGTGCATTCCGCACCGATGATGACGCACCGCGGCTTCTCTCACTTCAGAACTGTATCAAAGCACTTGTGTGTCATTCTGTTCCTGAATCGGTTTTTGATCCAACTAAAGTATAAAGTCCCTGTTCTGCAGCCGTCCAGGAGGAGCGGACGCGGAATCCAGCCGGCGGAGGTGGCGACCGGACGACGGACAGGGAGCGAGAATGGTGAACCCGAGAGCACCAGTAATTATGCAGCTGACATGCCACCAGAGAGACTGTTGGAACTGGTAATTACGGTCCAGCAGAGTTATGAAAAAAATAAATAAAATTAATGTGGGTTGAGCGCTTTTATTTTTGACTTGGTAGTTTACCCTGGGTTACTGCATTAAGTGAACCAAAATATTGGGAACAATCAAAACTTCTAGTCTCCTTTCGTATTATCCTTTCAGTATGTCAAAAGGCATCAACAGAAGTGTTATGTATTTCAATTTGAGAGTACTATCTTTCAAAAGACACGATGATTTTTCTCTTCCATTTTGTTTCAGACCGACCAAATGGACGACGTGAACTCGATCGAATGCGCCATCGGCCAGCTGATCGATTGGGCTCGATGCATTCCGCATTTTATGGAGCTGTCCCTGGCCGATCAGGCAACGCTGATTCATACAGGTTTGTTGCTTTTTATTATTTTTTATATTTACAGTTCACCCCGCTCTTCGGACTGCTGAACTCGTTCAACATTCGTTTCGCTTTTTCGCTATATGTGTGGAGGACACGAAAAAGTAGCCAAACTGTAATAGTCGAGCGTGACACCAAGGACTAAAATAGATCTCCAAGAATCCACAACACCCTGTCACAGGCTGGAACGAGTTGATTCTGGCGTCGATCGCTTACCGCTCCACCCGCGATGAGCTCATGGTCTGGCCCCGGACCGTTCATCTACGTCGGGAACAGTGCGAATTTTCGGGCATTTTCGATCGAGTTGTCAACGAATTGGTGGCGAAAATTCAGGAATTACAAATTGATCGAACCGAATTGGCCTGTCTGCGCACCAT
Organism: Rhynchonema sp. JSB1_4; assembly: GCA_030248065.1. Taxonomy (NCBI): domain Eukaryota; kingdom Metazoa; phylum Nematoda; class Chromadorea; order Monhysterida; family Xyalidae; genus Rhynchonema; species Rhynchonema sp. JSB1_4. Next base: position 1,974 of record JASAMV010003914.1, read on the forward strand.
CGTGCTTTACAATCCAGGTGCGTGCGTGTCTGTGTATGTATTGCGTGGTAGTGCGCATGCGAGAATATGGTTCGTAATGTTTGAACCCGTGGCCGTGTGACATAGCGCACCACCAAGAAATTAGGTATAGTGATGTGGATCCCCACGTTTTCCATCGAATAAGTTGAAATCTTTTGTTTGCGTGCAAAATGATAATGACACTTTCCCTGTCGTTGTTGGTCCGTGGATACAAGAAGCAAAAAAACAACTTTTTGCTGCGGCGTTTATCTGCAGCTGAATGAAACACGCACGTTGCTGCTGGCGCGCATCGATCACCTTCAGAGTCGGTCGGCCCGCCGCAGTCGCATAGTATGACATAATCTATCATTTTGCAGCGTCGTGTATTTTCGTTGTAGAGCCCACGCCGCCACACACCAACCAAATATAGGTAGCGACCAAGCTGTGGCACTCACACTTTTGGCGACATTGTGATAGTTTGTTCGACCGCGTTGCTCGCTTGCCGTCGTGGCTTCTCCGTTTGTCCAAGACTAAGCGAAAGAGAAATTTGTGTTGTAACGCTGCAACAACTAACAGCCACACTGATCACGCACAAACACCCTTGTGGCATTATCTTTGGAGAACGGAAAAAAATATTGTCTCTCTGGGTGTGTTGTAATACGCATAAAATCTGACGCAAGCGAACAGTCGTAAACGTTTTGTTGCTAACATTACGGTGGTGGCGAAGCGGGAAGTTATGATGATTGGTGATTCAAAAACAAATAACAGTTTTTCGGCGTGTCCTGGCAATTTGTCATTTTGCACACACAATGGGCCTCCATCTCTGTAACAGATCAATCAAGCTCATAAGCGTGCAATAGCCACCGATTCTCACAAAAATAACGCGGTCTGACTTCACAAACATCGATACATAGTTTTCTCTTCCATTTTCCAGACGCACTCGGCCTGACATCGAGCTCACAAGTGGACTCCTACCGCGAGAAGGTGTACCAATGCCTGGAAGAGTACTGCAGACAGCAGCATCCAGGGGAGCCGGGTCGATTCGCCAAATTGTTGCTTCGTCTGCCGGCTCTTCGATCGATCGCCATCAAATGCTACGATTGTATGTGCAATCTGATACCGGCCGTGCCAACCCCGGCCTATCTGCTGCAAGCACTCACACACCAGCCTGTGGCCAGACGAAACAGCTACTTTTGACATTAAGTGAAAAAGCAACCGAATTTTATTGAAATTAAGATACTTACAACAGGCATTATTATGTACCTAGCAAAACTGAATGACATAAAGCTATGCATTTATACATTATCCACACAAAGTTACAAAACCTGCCTTGTCACTGTGTTAACCATGTTATTGCACAACGCTACTGCATTCCTTGTTTGCATGAATTATTTTTTCTTTTATGGCTGTGTTGAGAGTTGCGCGCGTGCGAGATAGCACACGCCGACATTATGGTTTATGATGCATTTTTCATTCTGTGTACACTATTGATGTGCAATTTATTACCAAAAATCTACACCTCAACTCATGTTTTGAACATAAGTGAATAAACCCTATCACATGATCTCCTTGTTTTTATTCACCGTGATATAAATTTTTCTTGTATCCAGCTCATTTAGCAGCTCCAATTGCAATAATCATCGAACAAAACAAAAAGTTACACCAAAATTGTGCTGTCTTCCAAGAGGAGCCAAACTTACAAAAACAACGAGAGACTAGAGAGAAAACGAACAGCATCAAAAAGGTATGAGACAGTAAATCTTGAAACAATACATTGTTAGATACGTACCGAAAAGGTTTATACACAAGTCATTCCACAAAAATACATGAATAAACCGTAAATAAAAAACAACGAAAACACTAAATCACAAAACTGCGTCTTTAGATCTGTCACTATAATCCTGCCGCCTACGAATAGTAACAACAAGACATGGCACTTTGCAAGAATATTACACGATAAAATTCAAAAATGATGAAAGTATGCAGTTGAAATAATTATCTTTGAGTTTTGCAAATTTGAAAATTTTAGTCAAAGTTTCAGTGATAATTATTGCTGAATATCTGCTGCGAAGAGAAATATTTTTGGGATTTGACGGTTGACACCGCCTGCATGGACGGAATAGGGAAGAGTATATTTGGTGAAAGCGTAGTGCATTAAGTTTGACTGACAGACGACTTTGGTTTTCAACTCCTTTGAATTACACAAACATTCAGGTTAAAAAAACTGTTAGGATTGTGCGCCAGTAACAATACTCTAAAACGAGTAAAGCGTTTCAAATATAGCCCAGAGAAACCTGATCACATAAAAACTATAAATATATCAACAAGGTAATCAACTTTTTTGGTTTTCTGCGGAAAATCTCAAAAACGCACCGGACCATATTGTTCGCATCAGAAACACCCTGCCTGATATAAGAACCACTCGCTTTGTCACACACAGTGGCGCGATAGCGGCAAAATAAATATGGTTCAACAGCGCACAGGGAAAGAAAGCAGCTCTGTTTGTGCCAGAAAACCATGAAAATGTGTACTTTGATTTCGGGAAGTTTTTGTGGCGAAAATAGCGAATATTTAATGTCTTTGGAGTCCTTTGGAATTTTGATGCCTTCGATACTAGAAGAGTCAAGCTTGGAAGGAAGCATTGGTGCCAGTGTGCAAATTGCACCCATGAAGATAAAAAGAATTGAAAGAAACTCAAAGCAGCGTTTAGCATGTTCTGATAAAAAAACTACGAATGAAAAAACTCCAGGTAGAACTGTACAATATACATTATCAAAGACAATCATTTGAAAACATGTATATAAGTATCTCGGCCGAATTTGCATACAGAATTCACTCCAGATTTAATTTGATTTTGAGTCAGCGGGAGGGTTCGCGCGGGCGGGACCACGTAATTGTGATTGAGGCAACAAGAATTGTAGGTGTGGCGTAGACGGCACGGTTACCACCAGAAAATTATTCGTGAAACATTAATACAAACGAAAACAAAACCGAAAAGAAAGAGTATACATATGTACGGTAACCGCGTCACCTACCGTATACCGACAGACAAAACACACGGCAGGTACAGTGTGATCACGATAATGACTGCGGATCGCCGACCGGCTCAACAGTGACCTCTTTGGACATGTCCCTGCCTCTGTTCATGCCGCGTTCCATGCGTTCGGGTATGGGCGCCGGCGACATTCGATTGTCGAAGCTCTGTACACCCATCAACTGTTTGGTCACGTCGGCGTCCGTGTCGCCCTGCAGCCGTGTTTTGTGGTAGTGGTGCCGTTGGAAGGTGCCCTGTCTGCCCGGCCCGACCGTGCCCGAGTATCGGTACCCGCCAACGTCGTTGGCTCTGGTCGGTGCCGGCGGTTGTGGCGGTCCAGTCATGATCGGCACGGCGACCGACTGTGATGTGGCCGTCGCACCGTAGGCGTGTTCGGCCGCCGACATGCCGGGCGGCCAGGCGTCCGGCGGCGGGTTCGAACCGTGCTGTCCGCCGCCGGGCCTGTCCATATTCGACGGTAACGTTCCTCCACCGGATGTGTTGACCACCGGACCGCCTCCGCCAGACGCGATACCGGTTTCGAGGTCGAGATAGCGCGCGCGGCGCTGTTTGGTCTTTTGATCGCGATTGCGTTGCACGCAGTACACGATGCCGTACACGAGTAGACCGATGTAGAATGACACTGCAAATATCACGAATTAATGAACCATATCCGATCTAGTGCTATTGCTGGATTTGACTGTCGCTCGCACCTATTTTTCTCTCAGAATGATCTTGAAGCATTTGGCATGATCTGAGTGAACCATATTCTGCGAATGAATGAACCATGTTCACTACTTGCGGGATTTGTTTGTCGTTTATTTACCACTGACGATTGCTGAACGAACATTATAGTAGGAATCAACAATAATTCCCAAAATACAACAGCATATGTGATTTGATTGTCTTTACTGGCGAAAAATCAGATGCTATGGAGCCTTGTGCTTTGTGTTGTATGCAGACAAGATCTAAACCATATCCCTTCTTTGACCAACCGGTGAGTGCAATGAAGCATACTCGCATGTCATTGATATAGCCGGCGATTCGATGGAGGTCGTCGACCATCTGGAGGAATTTGTACGATTCGGCGAGTAGCGTCTCCAGATTGCCCATCACGTGCGGCGGGCCGTCGCCGGGCACGCCTGTAGAGAATGGGGAAGACTAGCAATAGCGCAGAATATCGTTCATAAAGAATGATGACACTGGTTGAATTGAATCGTCGACAACTTCTGTTTACAATAATGACCGCGTGAGTGAACCAGCCGTTGGTCTTAAAACCAGAACGCTGACTATGTCGTCACATTCCGAACAATTCCGATTTTTTTATGGTTTCAGGGACAACCTTCGCAACTCATGTATAGAGACAGTTAGACAGAACGTTACGCAAGGTTTGAATTTTGGTCTTGGACAAAGCATGTTTGTAAGTCTATAAGTCCAGGCTTAAAGGAGAGACCTAAGGCCTGAACCTAAGCCTGAGAAGGTAAGCCTTCCAAAAAGCCACCCCAACCTTGCCTTGTCGCGGTCGTTACCGTTCGGTTACCCACTGAAGGAAGGGGTTCATCAGGAAAAGTTCGACAGTCCTTTGTGAACTATGTACCTATATATACAAATTCGCTTACAAACCCCCCAAAATAATGCCCAATCCCCTCATGGCATATACATATACCTGGTCCGCCGCCGTCAGCGAATACAGCAAACGGGTGCTGATCAACGAAGCTGCCGTCGGGCGGAATATCGGCGAAATCAGCACCGAAATAATCGGAGTAGTCGAACGGAGGAGTGGTGGCTGCGTGGACGGAGCTATGCGATACGGTTACTGATGAACGGGGCCACCCACTGCAAATGGAAAGATGGGCGTGGTTGGTGCTCGTATGAGATGCGTGAAACATCACACGTTAGAACGGAAAGCTCCCCTCTCAGAGTATTCAGGTTTGGCATTTGGTCAAGGCGCTCCCAGGCTCACACGCTGAGCTCATGCGAAGGCCAACTGGTTTCAGGCTTAGGTTTAGCCATTATGCTTCATTGACTGACACTTTTTAACCCAAGTTCCAAACTGAAACTGCACCGTAGAAGGTGAACTTTCCTGGTACTGACGGTTATCCTTACTTTTCTCAACTGCTGTTGATATTCTTTTTCATTATAGTTTATTGTACAAAAATTCAAAAAACAGGCAATTTGGAACTTACAATATACAGTTAAACAAGCCCATCTAAGGAGCTGAGCGTAAATGGAAGATGAGCATTAGATTACTTCATTTTGGATGGAATAACGAGAAGCAAAGTTTGGAGGCGATACAGATTTTTGTGTGAAGGCAACCAAATAACAAAACCAACTGAATTATAGTTCAAACAAGCTGACATTTCACGAAAAGCAAGTACAGTATAAGTTTTTCATGGGTGGATGACAAATTGCTTATTTTCAAGGCTTGATGGCAAGTTTAGCCCAGAAGAACCAAATGAAATCCTGGGGCTATATTTCAAACACAAACTACCATCGATACATCTCGACCGTTTCTGGTCACTTTTCAGACATAAAATGAAGAAAGCCATTTTCTGCGATTTATAAAGCGTCAGCCCGGACAACCTTGTAAAAAGATAGTTTTGAGAGCTGACTACAATTTACGATGAGTTGTTTTGTTGCTGATAGCAGGGCGAAACAAATACCCAGATTGATAACTTCTGGGCGCAAATCAAACAGCGAGATTTATCAGCATATACCGCGAGGCTCTAAAAAAGTCCAAAGTGCCTTGGTGTGGTACTACTTGTGTACATGTTGTCATAGGACCAGAACAGCAGCCAGAAGTGTTCTGGGATATTGTCACGTGTACTGTAGGTATACTAAAACACGGACTTATGATAAAATTGGGGACAAAAATCGAACCTTACACATGTGTGGTAAAAAAGAGTCCACAATATCTGTTTAGATAATATAGGTATGTGCTTTGCCAAATCATGGGGTTTGAGAGCTTCAGTCCAGGAAAGTTTCCAATAAGAAACAGCAGGTCCCTCGCAATTAGACAAGCACAAAGTGTAGTCCGTCCACCAGCTCATGGCACTTTGTGTTGCTGCTGGCTGGTTTGTTCCCTTCCTCCACGTTCTAATGAAAGAGAAATGGAGTGCGGCCGATTAAAAAAAAAACAAAAAAAAAAAAAAAAGGCATAAAAAAACAAAAAATCAAAAAAAATAAAAAAAAAAAAAAAAAAAAAACAAAAAAAACACCACAATTCAAAAAAAACTAATTTAGTGCAAAATTATAAAACAATTTCATTAGAACGTGGAGGAAGGGAACAAGTCGGCCAGCAGCATTACAAAGTGACATGAGCTGATGGACGGACTATACACGCGATGTCAGCCTGGGGTGGTGCGGCAAACAGCACTTTTTCATCAGATTAGTTAGTTGTCCAAGAGTTTTCAAAGTCTTCGCAAAGTGACTATTATTGGCTGCTCATGGCTGACTTTGTCCACAGACTGAATTCATACGTTACGTACAATATATGTACATTTGTATAACACACACACCGGATACATTTGATCATAAATCGAAAAATAAACGGCTTAACAGCTTCGTTGGACAACAAATCGGTTATCTACGACTGTAATTAGTTAAGCACAACTAGTATGTACCTTTGCAGTTGGCACGGGAAGTAATGAACTATCCACATACATACATACATACATACTAGAAGTGAAACAGTGCCACAGGCTCCAGTTTCGGTTCCAGGATTCAATATGGAACCAGAACAAAATGTGACTTTCTGTGAAGTTTTGCTTTTAAAGTTTCAGCATGAGGAGTGTTGTGAGCAATCTGGTACACTTCGGAATCATAAACAGATCAAAAAGTACACGTGAAACAAGCAAGTGACTACTGAACTGAGTGACAAGTACTGCATGTACTGTATGTAATAAAAAGTTCACGGGTACCCGTAAGGCCATGAAACATCAGTGTGCTCCACTTCGCAAGCCAGTGCATGCCCGATGTTTCTTTGGTTTGGTTCTCAAAGACAGCAAACATGGTACCCAACTTATATTTCAAGTATAAAAAATTTCACCATGCGATTGCGAGGTGGAAGGAATCAAGCCTCAAGATGCCGCATTTGTGAGAGTATATAAGTCCGCTAAACTACGGAATACTGTACTATTTACGTATACATCATAGTAGTACCAACAACTTCATTGAGCCGCACGAAAACAGTGCGGTGGCGTCGCAGGCAGGTCACAGAAGACAAAGATAAAAGAGCACACGCATTGTACTTGCGTGCGTGCCGTATCACTTGACGCCAATTCAGGAACCATGCGGGCTTACAATGCGATCAACAAACGTTTCAGATATGGCGTGTAATCAGGGTGTAACTTGAAAGCTGCAATTTTGCTATTCGCGAGAGGCTCCGTTCCCTTTTTTGGGTATAATGTAAATAACATGCTGCATTAGGCAGTATTCCTCAGGCAGATCACAACAATGACGTTTTTGGTTGTCTGTTTCCACCTGCTCTTGCAGGTGGGCGATGTACCAGAACATCGTCAGTGCGAATGCACCGGACGACACCAGGTCGAAAGAAAATATGTAGGACCAATTTGAACTCTTGAGCACACTTGACCCTGATTCAGGCAATGCCGGCCTAATTGCAGACCTCTTCCAACTCCCCCAGTCTGCAGCAGCGGCGCGCGAACCAAACATTCAGACATCAGCAGCAAGCAAAAAGTCAGCAGCGCAGCGAAAGACGCACCAGACATCATTTTGACGTGCGCCAGCCGACACAGATAAACATTGTTCTTGTCTCGGTCGGGGTAATCGCAAAATGGGCTCCCTGCCATAGCATGGGTTCCCGGTGTTTGACAACACCGGAACTGGAACCAGAACCTATCTGGTGCTCCCAGATGTTTAGTATATAGTATCATCGCGCATGTAATAGTTTACGTTGCAATACAACGGAGCAACCAGCAGCAGCAGCTTATGCGGAAATAAATATACGTAACAAAAACGCGGCACCCAAAAAGGAACCATGACGCAGCCAGCTAAAGGGCCCAGTCGGCTTGAAACAATGGCACGAAAAGCGAGCATGTTTTCCTGTGTGTCCGGGAGTACTCCCAACTACCAGGGACTCTTGTACTCAGATGCGGCCATAGCGGCGGCCGTTTTGGAGTTCTAAAATTTAAAATCGGGCTCCTGAGGAAAACTAGTGAACAAACAATAGACTATGATCGTAGTACAATTGCGGATATATGTGCGGATTCCATTGAAAGTTTAGGATTCGAAAATAATACACTTGTTTGCAATACGAGCACTACCCAGGAAGTTTATGTAGAGTTACAGTGGTCACACATTGTGGTAAAAAAAAGTTCGCTCCTTTTTCTCAAAAAACCGCGTCCCTCCCACTTTTCAGCTCCAGTCGCTCAAGCATGGGGCCGAGTTCGCAAAAAAATAAGTACAGTACCTGTCCAGACAAAACCAGCACAGACAGTTGAACAGCAAGCCGAGAAGAGAATTTCCGTCAATCCGGCTTAGTGCCACGCAAAGACAATAACAGCAGAGGCAAACCGGTGAGAAACAGTAACCAAAATCGTCTTTCAGACACATCTTGGATACCGAAACGCAAACACAAGATTATACAGCCGAAATAATCCACAACGACCGTGGTACTCAATACCCAGAGGGTGGACCAGAAGTTGAGCACCAAGCAAGTCTGCATGCATCAGCCAGTCATGAGCAGCTACTCGTGAATTGGTCCCCAGGGCAGGTGCACCACCGGCTGGCAAGTTTACCCAAAAAAGAGATCGGCGCCCAAAGACTGCAGCCGGATCAAAACGCGCACTCCATTGGATGGAACACCAGGCTCGCCGTCCAAAATACTCTCTTCAAGACCGATCATTGCAGATAATTGGGCATAGGGTGGCTTGAAAAGCTTTGTTCCTTCATTACGTTAGGTATATAGAAGCAAGTTTCTAACATGAAGGCGCTTGTGAAACATCAGTTACAGCATGTTGGTTGCACGTCACACGTACCAACTGGCTGATGTTTCACAAAAGACAAAACAGTACCCAAAGACTGTGCAACAATAGAGACCTCACAAAATCTCACGACACGGTAAGCACACAGATCTGTGTCTTCTGCACTCAAACGCAAGTCTGTTGGAGCTGGGGTTCTGGGGTTGTTCATGTTAGGAAAAATTCTTGCATCAGCGTTTTGTGATAGGTTTGGCTCCGGGATAAAACAAAAGAGCTCTAATTTCACTCTTGGAAGAATACATAGGCAAAAATCTGATCAAACAATCACCACAAAACAACAACGCTGTTTTCCAGAAAAAACAGCTACCAGAAAGCCATACCGCCGTCTCTCTTCAGCTGAACAGATCAAAAACATAGGAGAACATGAAAAATACGAACAATTTCGAATGAAATGCAATGAATCAAAACCCGGATCGCACCGAAAACTTTCTGTGGCGCACATCAAAATGCTATCCGTTACACCAAACGTGGAATAATGCTTCTTCTTTTGCCATTTGTGTTTGAGTTTTCGAAAGAAACTGGGATATGTACATATAACATAACTGATGGTTTGATTGATTTGGGTGGGTATTTTTAGCCTTTGGGACTTTTTCGAAACTTACATTTTAAACTGGTTAGGTACTACAGAATAAAAAACATGATTCACAATAAGGACGTTTGAGATCATATAGAAACACAATAGTCAACCTGTCTGACGTTACTGCCGGTCTGCAAATCGCTATGCGAGCGTTTATTGGCTTGAAAAAGTAGGAAAACAAAAAAGACGTTGTCGGATAGGGTGGAATTTGAAAAATGTTGAATGTTGAATCATTTAGCGTCTCTTCTATCGGCTGAAAACTTTTTTCAACACCACCTTTTGAAAAGTACTCCAGAGACGGTTTGGCTGACGAAACAGACAGACAAAAGTTTCCGGCAACAATTAATAAAAGCAAACGCCAGAAATGTATGCGTTGCAAGTGTGGCCTATTAGCAGAGGGCCGAGAGCGTGCTTGCCGTTGAAAGAGAAAAAAGTGAAAAATTAAGCAGCACTTAAAATGCTTTAGGACACACCATTGTCGGTGGTAAACAATAGGTACCCACAACAGAGCAAGTTTTGGCTGCGCCAACTGTGCGGAACTTTAAGTGGCTGGCAGTTTGTCATTGCAGTGGATGTATGCAGCTTAACAGTGGTAGACCGTCAATTAATCACAATTTTCTCCCTGGACAAAAAGAAGAGTGGAAGAAAGAGTTTAGCTCCCCGTGTATGTGTGGGAGCAATTCTCATTTGTTGACCACACAGGCACACACAACTGTATTGGTTGGTTATACTGTGTTATGAACGTGCGGGATTAGCTGGTGATTTGATTGCGTTGCACGCGCGCACGTAGCGCAATTGGTTAGTCGCTTTACACGGGTTCGAATCCCACCTGAAACCGCAACCATTCAAATCCCTACGAAAGTGAAACACTGTGCTTTTTATCCGAGCGAACAAAGTATGACTGACAGACTTTTGCGAATTGAAACGCAATTTAAGGGGTGTGTTTTTGGCTCTTTGGGTGTGGCTGTTACGCGATTTTTGTGGTTGCGCGCGGACTCCAAAGCGAAAAAGTTTTCAGGCGCTCTCGCTCACCAAAGCGGACGTCGATACATCGTAAGGACAAAGTTTACGACTCAAACAAACGATAAAATTGCATCGCGAACAAGACAAAGTTAACGGATAATCAATCAAGCATTGGGCGAGGAAAGAAGATCATTTGGTTCAGTTGCGGTACTTAGCCTTTCAGAAGCTTCAGACCTGACGAGTGCACAGATGTCATGGAGGAACTTCAGAACTTCCAAACCGCAAACAAATAAATTCACCCGTTTGCTTCGGTTTATCGCAACGACAGAAAAAGTTGTGAAAAAACTTTCCGGCAGGTTGTTGCATTGTTAATGGGAAAATGTAACTATTCACACGAGCAGCTTCACCAGAAATCTGATAAATTACGCACGATCAGTTAATTTTTCTTTCCTTCACACCACTACAGGTTCCAAATTCATTCGATACCAAAGAACAGCCACGCACGACAACATTTTACTCACCGGTGTTACATGACCGAGAAATGTTGTGAGCCAAGTCAGATCGGTTCCACACGCGAAACAGGAAAAACAGCTCGAGCTAACGAAGTTCGGCTTCTCAGTGCTTGATCATGCACTATGTTGTCAGGAATTGGGGCATCAAAGACGCACAGGACCACCTCCACTCAAGAAAGGTCTCAAAGTCCACTCGTTTTATCGCATGCACGGATCGAAAAATGCCACTTTAAACGGCAAGATCACCAAATCTGGCATAAAAACGGTCCGGCGTCGTTGTTTTAGTAATTAGCGTGGAACAACAAAAGTGGGGTTCAAACGCTCAAATTTTTTTATTTATATTAATGTTGGTGCCGTCGTTTTGTCTGGCGGGACGTCAACGGAGCATGGCCATATTGTCACTTTAGTCATTTATGATAGTACGTTTCGGGCTTGGTTGGGATCGGGCTCAAAAACACCACTAACTAACAATAGACTAATTCGACACATATGCTGGCTACAGCTATACCTACTTATATACAGTAGGTGCAGGTGTAGCTCGGCCAAATTTGGGGATATGGGACACCAGTACTAACATCGAGGGCTCCCGTAATGTTTGGCTTGTCACATGTGTAGCTCATCTCATGCGTTTTGATGGGAACAGACTTGCTGATGTGGCGTTTTGACGCGTGCTTGCATTTGCACCAATAAACCATCCTCCCGCATCATGTGCAAGCCTAAGCTGAACAATGAAACCCACACGCACTCTGCCTATACAGTCTAGCCTCTTTATAGTGACATGACCGGGGCTGGTCAATTTCCCTCTACAATCCAATTCGCCCTGTAGGCATGTAATTCAGCACCTTAAAATTATGAGGTTAACGGCGGAATGAGAACCAAAATGTCGCTCAAAGTTATTCACTATAAGCAGGCTAGACTGTAAAAGCATGCCACGCACACACACACAAGCACTTTGTTCAGTTTCAGCAGTTGTTTCAGGGCTCATCTGCTGACGGGACTGGAGTCGGGATTGTTTCAATGGGGTACCGCGTATTGTGATCACCGTTGCGCTGTGCTACCGGCCCGGTGACTATGCTGGAATTCAGTCAAATAGTGATGTTTCAAGCACGATTGCATGCTGTCTATACGCAGTGCTCTTGAATAATACTCATTGAAGATCAACTGTGAGACCGATGATGACCGCTGGTGCTTGGTGCAGCACTTTCCACCCCTGCCCCACCCTCAGCCAAATTCCGTACCCGTTTTTATTACCAGGGCACTGGTCTCGATGACAAATCGCCTCGGGTTGCGGTCGCTTCGGCTCAATTGAGTATGAAAATATAACTTGATGCTTGTCCTCTCCGCTTGTACGCTCTCACATTTTGAGTGTCCCGCACCTAATAATGTTGTCACGCACATGTTGGTTCCCGTCTCGGTGCCGACTGCGGATCCGGATCCCGGTCCCAGAACTGGAACCGGAACTGATCAGAAAAATACCATATCGAGCTCGGTTTAAGCTACCTCCCTGCTTGTCTTTTGCTGATCGGCCATTTACTATCAATCATGCCGCAATGGAGCAATGACGCAATACATTCAGCGCACGATCACACGATACAACCACCATGGGCCTAGTATTCCAGCAACCATTGTCGTTGTTGTTGCTTGGTATTCTCGTGTCAATGCAATTGGCGAATCCATGGGATAACATGGGTGTCAAGATCAGTAAATTAGGCGTCAATAAAACCATGATGCAATGTACGGAGCCGAAATGCCGCGATTTGCAATGCAACCACGCAAGTAAACTTCACACAGAACCAAATAATATGATCCCAATTTCGAGCATAGATACCTGGACTCATTCATTTACCAACCGGCAAACTTGACACAGGCCAACACAAACAGTGAGACATGTGCTTGTGCAGATAATTCATACATTAGGTACACCTGGCTTCAGTTGCATGCTACAAGCGCACAAATAAATTCGCACCACATTTGAGTCCCGAAACAGCGCCAACAGATCTGATCAATTACCATCATTAGTGGGAAAATATGCAAATCGCGCGCAAACATGAGCCCGCGCCACTCGTTTGCCTCGTGCTCAGATATTCACAGACCGAGGGTACCACTGGTCGAAAATTGGCGGCGCCTTAGCGGATAAAAAATGGTGTCGGGTCGTGATTTGCAAACAACATGGCTCATTGGATTCGCAAATGGCAAACAATCACTCAGCGCATACAACAATGTGAAAAAGTTAGTTCTGGATTGCTCTGGACATGAAGCTGGCCCAACTCCAATCCGACGTAAAATACGACACAGTAAAATACGTATCATTCGATTAATGATATTGTGTGTCGCATTATGCTGCGCAGCTGGAGTTTCAACAACTTGCGTCACTTTTTTGCATAACGAACATGTTCTCTCGAACTGGAAACTTGGGAAGGGCCAATTCGAAGGGCAGGTGCGTCGGGTTTAGTTAACAATGTTGTCAGCTGTTTATCTGGGATTTGTTCCAAACGTATGCTGTGCATGGATGACGGGATGTGCATCATGCAGCCAAGCTCTGCAGTAGTTGCGTAATATTTGCAAACATTGGAGAGTGCAGTTGACGAATATCACCATACGTGATGCAAGTGTTCGGCTGATGTTTCACGGAGCTCATATGGACATTGTTTTAATATTAAACTTTAAAAGTCTCTATCGATAGCCGCAGGCAACTGAGAACTGAGGACAACAATTAAAGCTGTCACACAGCGGCATAACCGAAATCCATAACCGGAATGTACGAATTTTGCGAACATGCATACGACGTTCTATACACCGTTACTACGTAACTCATCAGCCCAAAATCGACACAAGGCTTATTACGGGGATTGGACAAATGACAAAACATACATACGTTACATACATGTATGTACATACTGCAGTGAACGGCTGAGGTAACGCTCCCAGCGGAGTAATTTGTCTCGTCCGCTTACATTACATTTGCGTCATTCGAACACAAATAATCAATCAAAAATATAATGGCTAATATTGTTGCAAATGCAATGTGAAGTTGAAGCTGAACGTAAACTAGCGTGGATTGTAATGTAGATACACTCAGGGAAAATTTCAGGAAACCTCGCTTCATGGGCGGAAGTCAAATATTTGCGGTGAAAATCGTGAAAAAAAGAAGGCCACACATTAAAAATTAGAAACAAAAGCACCGTGGTCCTATTGTGCCCAACTGGAGAAATCTGCGTCATATTAATGAAAGAATCATTATCAGATCGTTGGAAACATTGGACAGCACTAATTAAATGACAGATTAGTTGTTTTATTGATTTGCACGGTCGTGAAAATATAAACCACAGCCAGCCAGTGTGGCTGCCAGAAGCCGGTGAATATGAAACCACAGCCGAGCTCTCTGCGTTCAGCTAATGTGCGCAGAAGGACCACGTTACAAACAGCCGGCCAAAACAAAACTGTCGTGGGCATATTTACCATGATCATTATGCATACCATGATACCCCGAAGCCATTGTTCTCCAGAAAGCGCCAACTGGAACCTAATTTCGGTCCAAATTGTGGGTCCGGTTCCGGAATCACGCAAGGCAAAACAAAGAATATGGTTATCAGCTGTTTCCGGGTTTAACCGTTATTTTTGGCAGGGTATAGTTAGACGACTGTAGCGCGCCAGCATTATTATGACGCATGTAGCACGCCAGTGTGTTTTGAAGAAAAGTCAATTATACGGGCACCCCGTAAAAGATATGGACTCACTCGCAAGCGTATGGTCAACTTTTAAAACTGTATTGTCCCCATGATATGCCATGCCCTGGGCCAAGACAGTCTGGCAAGCAAGAGCGTAGGACAATGCACGTTATTTCGGACCCCGCCAAACTGAAATGGCGTTTTTGGACCATTTTCAACACTTTTTCGGCTCGTCCAGGGTAACTAATGCTAATAGCTCGGTAACATGAGTCACTGGGGAGTGTTTGCGGGGAACTTCTTGAAATTGGAGTGACAGTTTTTTTTGTTTCAAGATAAAAAAAGCAAAATGAAACTTCTCCACGAGTAGGCATACTTACCAGAGCATTCAAAACACCATGAACTGTTTCGGCATATGTAGTTTAGTGAAGCGATACTTTATTCAGAACACGGGGTTTTTTGAAGGGATTTGTGTCTGGGATCACACAAAGATCAGCTGATTGGAAGCATGGCACTGTAGAGACATACAATTATTTCAGAGGGTCTGACATTTTAGGTGAGCTCTCTGAGGTTTGTTATAGCAATAAGAAAGCCGGACTGAAAGTTGTGAGGGAGCTGCACACGGTGAGGGGCTGTTGAGTATAATAATAACATTACCACCTGTAGGCAAAGAAATTACAGCTATGACAAACTGACAGCCAGATAAGAACAAATAATATCCACACAGAAAGCAGCATGGCAGTAAACTGAGTCAGCAGCAAAATTTCTCAATATGGTTGTGGCCTGAATTTTGCTTCCATTTCACTGCCATAAGTTTTCTGCGCAAAATTACTACCTTCATGAAGCCCGTCAAGAAAGGCAACCTGTTGCCCATTGTGTTCACTTGGACACAAGCGAATCACGTACCAATTAAAGGTGCGCGGCGACTCAAAAATAATGAATGGCCGATTTTGGCACACATGCACTAGATTTCTACTTTTTGCGGTTGGCCAAGGCACTACATATGTACATAGTACGTATAGAATGTAGTGTCTGGAACAGAAAAATACGTCAACCGGCACCTGTTTTATTTTGAGGCGTCCTGAAAAGTCACCAAAAATAATATGGGACCTAAAATTTAGGACCGGAACGCAATAAAATTGACGAGCAACCACACGTATGTACACATGTACATAACACCAATCTGAGTCATGATGAACTTTTGATCTGATGCTCTTTAAACCAGGTATAGTACAAGGGCAATTAATTAAACCGATGGTCTAAAAGCCTACGCGATAAGCTCAACGTGCAAAGACAGAATCCAAAAACCAACAAAAATCTCAATGGTTAACACGCAGCCGGGATATCTGGAAAAAATTTAACTTGAGCGGAACGCGACATGAGCAGTCAGAAAGCTAATCATTTATGCCAGACAGCCCGCCACAGGCCACAGCCAGTTGTGAGTAAGGTTTTTTTAGAGGTAGACCAATGGTGAATTTTTTTGCCTCAAATACGTTCCCCAGAAAAGTGCCGAATAAGAACGATCGCCCAAAGCTTTTTTTATGGATAAGCGCATCATTTCCAACAGACAGCACGATCATATGAGTGTAAATCGACGTTTAGCACCTCTGCGGCTCCATGCACAGGCGCAGTCGGGCACCATCATGAGCATATGTACATCTGGGCTTGAAAAGTTTTCCGAACTTTCTCCATGTTCGAAGAAACCCGCTGAAAACCTGATTTCATATCATATCAGTCCGAAACCTCGCAGCTCATAATCCAGCTGTTCAAAAGTGCTTAGGGGGGCGGTGAAATAAGAGTTTTGCGGTGGTTGCGCTATCACAACTGCGACGCTCTGCTATCAAAATGTGATTTGCGCATAGGCGCCGACCATACATACATGAAGCCTGAGATGCCCACAATCACGGATAAATTTGATGTACCTTTTTGCTTGCGTGTGCGGTAGGTTACGTATAGCATTGGTTGCACATCTTAAGCGTTTTTCGAGTTTTTTGTGTCCCCTGCCCATACTTACATACAGCATTACATTCAGGTCCCACCCGTGCTTTTTGGTGTGCGTTAGGTGTTTATTTTTTGACGCGCGCTCCGTTATGGCTGTTGCGCGCGCGCACGCCCAGGCGTTAGCCTTATTTTGGATATTCGCTTAGTTGAGGCCTAGAATGAAATTGGGACGGGAAAAAAAACAATCTGCTGACCGATTTAAAGTTCCTGCCTTTATGTCACAAATCGGTCCCATATCAATCCCGATACCGACCATGCACCATCCCACAAGTGGTTTAAGGTGGCCCACACGCGCACAAACACACAAGAAGCCTTTTCACACTTTCTTTATCTGAGCGCGACTATACGTGTGAGAGACATCAAATACGACGGAACTAGTAGCACCGGTGGATAATGAGGCTCGGGAAGGTTGGGCTCGGCAGCCAGAGAGGCGAAACTCAGGCAGGGAGTGCACAAGAGAGAGGGACGCCAGAAATTGTCGTCAGAAGAGACTGGTAGATCAAGTGTGAATAAAATGGCGGTGGGAAAAATTGTTTTTGAACTCAGCGTTAATTGAAGCCCTGCTAACACGAGGCTACCATATCGGGACACGCCCTATCGCTGACCACTTTATCAATCCATGCGATTATACGATTGTTTAGGCAAAAAGCGAGTCTTTTCAGACAAGGCCTGATTCCAACTCAGCGTTTGCCGCAGGTTCGAAACTTGTTCTGCTTCTGTTTTTTTTCGCTGTTCTTCCCCCACGAACCTTTATCTGCCGCTTATTTTTAACTGCGCGCTGCTATTTAATTCCAGCCAAACTGCATCTGACAGTACTTTTCTACGCGCTCTGCACGCCGCAACAGCAAACATTGCCCAATTCAATATTGTATGCCAAAAGTTGGCACTCACACACTTATGATGACGTAAAGAAGCATTGAATGAGAAGTGTGCATGGGCGGTGTCTAACGTCAGACGCAAAACACGAAACATTTTTGCGTATAATATTCAGAGAAATGCATAAAACACGAAACACACGCAAAATCGGGATATGTCATGCTCTGAATGACTGAACGCTGGATTCTGGAGGGACATGACTTCGTTTGTCCGTTCCTACACCAACAAACAATCGAACTCAAAACCAAATGCATCAACCATTCATAAAAACAAAACAAGGGTCAGGTCTATTTCAGAGGCGCCAGACAAGATTAGCAGAATTAGAAGCAGCGACGCGGGGAATTTCAAAACAGCGAGGTACAGTATATCGGTTACAAAGTCCACACACAACAACGAATCAGGTGTTACAGTAGCCAAACACAGAAACACTCCAATGACACACTGAAACTGATTGATCTACGTTTGAGACACAGTACAAGGGTGTGGGCTTGTGTGCAAAGATTGAACGGTTGAGAGATGACAGACACACAAACATGAAGATCCTAATAATATTTGTGAAAGGGCCAAGTGGCAAACTTTAACAAAGAGAGTGAAAATGAGACAGAAATGAAGCTAAACATTGGAGAAAAGGCAACTTGCAAGCTGAATAAATAACAATCTTGGCACTTTGAAATCAACGAAAACTTATCAAATACACGGGGTAACTTAGAAAAATGACGGCAAGAAGTGAAAAAAATATTTGTATCACGTTTCATGATGAAACGGTCTCTCCTGGATCCTGCTATGCAGTACAAACACACTACATACATAGCATCCTAGAAATACATTTCTGTGGTAAGCAACTGAAGCACAACTTGTTGAAAACGAACCGAGGTGGAGCAAACAGAAGCAGTAGAGCTGCCTGTTTGAAGTGTACAGTAAATAAAGGTCTATAAAATGGTGTTTGTTTGGATACAGGAGATGCCTATTTTGTTGCAATGCCGATACAGGTAACGGTCTGAGAAACAAAATAGATCGAATTGCCTTTCACAAAAGCTTCCACGCACAAACTACCCAGTTCCCAACGTTCCATGTTGCACGTAACATGGAAACAAATCTCAAGGCGGTTCTCAATCACCCTCATTCGTGGCACAGTACTTCCAAGCACGTGTGTGTACTGTAACTATTTGGTGCAAAGGTATATCCATGACGTACAGCATATATACAGTAACTTACCTATCTATCGACTCTCATCTGACAATGGTAGCTGCAATAGTATCCCAACAGAACAGTGGTAACATCCATGTGGAGGTAGGTGTGTGTGGGTGTGCGTGTTCCAAACGACTTTCGAATATCTCGGTGGTTGTATTCTTTCGTATCTATCCAAAGCTTCTCACGCTTGAAATTAAAGTCAAGCAGCAGCCAGAAGACGCACGGTTTCTCTTAATACAGTCAATTGTAGATATGACACTTTAAGATGATGTGAGACTCTCGCAGTATTGGACGCTAATAATAATCCTCGTTCCTGCCCTGAATCGCAATGATGTACGCACGCTCGTTTGCGTGTTCTCTGTGGAGTAATCTGGATGTCAATCTGGATGTTCATGAGCTGGCGCTCCGGTGGACAGAATTCCTGTGGTAACAATTTAACAGGAACATATGATATTGCTGAAAATGTTACAGTACTTGAAATAAGAAATTAACGGCTGATTTTCGCTCAGAAAGTCAGAACTGTAAGTCTGTTCTGCCCGACTCTTGGTAGCGAACGGATGGCATAAACTTGCGATGGATGTGGAGTAGCCTTGGGCTTTAAAGGCTTCGGTCAAAATTCGACGCGTGGACAAAATTTTGTCAAACCATGTTCCGGTGAGCTGATGCAACACAGCGTCACTGATCAACATGACCAGCCATTTTTTGTCAATACAGTAAGTGGAAAAAAATTATACTTATGATTTCGATATTTTTCTTCACAATAGGACTCGACAGGAAACGTTGACTTCCAAAAAACGTTTTTCGATTAACCACCAAATACGCTGACTGTCTATAACAGGCGTTCTCATAACCGTTTTAACGCTTTTAAGTACGCCATCGTGCACTTAGCGTCTAAACATTCAAGGTTAGAGCCATAGAGGTGCAATTTAATTTGGCGGCTAATTTCTTATACGACCAACCGGGGGCGCTAAAAGGCCATTCGTTTATTTGAATGTGCCACACGCCAAAAAAGGGCGAGCTTCACGACTTCCAACAGTTACGACCTCAAGCCACATAGAGCAGCCCACCCGGTGTTGTGGGCACACCTTTGGGTACCACGCCGTTGGTTCTTTAAGTCTGCAAGACGCGATCCACAAATCAGTTTGGCTCTTTAACTCAGACCGGGAATTATTTATCACGCCCGCCGGGGGCCAAACGGGTTACACCCCGAGAGAACCCACGACAGAACTGCAGGGGACTGGAACCGGCGTACGCGCCCGACAGCAAGAGTTGGTGTAGTAAATTGAAAAGTGTTGTCTCTGCCGTGTTGGGGAACCAAGCGCGGTGCCTGATACATAGGTTTTTTGTGGTCCACAACCAAGCCCACGCAAGCTACAACCACTTCGCAGTTGTGTGTACATGCAGCACCAAAATGCTGTTGGATACATTCTGC
>JASAMV010003915.1:0-25820 GCA_030248065.1 Rhynchonema sp. JSB1_4
AAAAAAGAAAAATTTGGAAAACAACTTTTTTACATCTCTGGTTGTGCCAATTAATACCAGCTTTTTGGCATGACGAGAAAAAAATTAGTAGATTTCATGTTGCTGAAAAGGAGTGTGTAGCAGTGTTTCATTTAGTTCCTATAAATGTGAGCAAGATTATAATATTAGAGTTGTATAAAGCTAAATTGGAAAATTTACCAGGTTTTAAAAAAATTTCGCAGCCAAACAGGTACTAAACGGAGTTAAAAAATCCATGCCATTATTTACCACTCGTTTCTCAGAACGACAGGCAGCCGGCCGTGACACTGGAAATGCATCGCTTCCCACTTGTCTGGCTCAATCCGACTCGACCACGCCAATCTCGGATCCAGTTAGCTGACCTTTGAGTTGTTGTTTTTCAGTTTTCATTGGATCTTCACTAAATTGCTAGCTCTGTTAGATCTGCCCTCATGGTCAACATTTCGACGACCGGCGCAACAGTTGCTCAGAATAGCAAAGAAGTAGCATTCGCGCGTCGATATGCCAAATAATAATGCGACAGCAGTGAGTTTTGCCCGTTTTAGTCTCTTGTCACAGACGTGCGAGGTGCCAGGCCTCGTCGGTGCGAACACCCCTGGCCAGTGTAGTTCTTGGGGGGGCAATTTTAGGCAAAAATTGGTGGGAGATAGTGTACCCGGAGGGGGAGATAGGAGGATAGTGTACCACATGAGGGGGAGATAGCGTACCCGAGGGGGAACCCCCTCGCCCCCGGGAACTACACCGCTGCTGCGCACAAAGAAAAACAAACTTTGCGCTGCGCGAAATGAGCGACGGCAAATGCCAAAATATCCGTCACTGAAATACTCACGTAATCATGGCTTATGGGATCCGACCCGATCACCAATCTTGATTTGGGCTGGCCAAGATGTGGATTTTTTTGGCAATTTTCCAGGCGAGTCTGGATGCAGTCGACCAGTGTCCGACATCAACAACAGTGCAACAGCAGGTGCCAAAGGTCGCGCCGTACATCAATCACATCACTGGCGGTATTTTCTCTGGCTTTCTGTTTTTCTTTTATTATTATTTCCAACTAATAATTCGTGGTGCCGCCTGTCAGCAGTGGTGTAGTTAGGAGGGGTTGGGGGGGGGTTTGGCGTAAAAGCCTTTTTCACCCCGAGAAGTTCCCAAAATTTACCATTTTTCGTTCAAAAATGTCAAAAATCGCTTGCTGCCGCAAGAACACACTGTTTTAAGCACTTTTCAGACCAGTTTTTGGCACTTTTAGAAAGTTTTTGGGGTCACTTTTTCAAAAACCGACCCTTGGGTGTGGGATTTTTTTTGAGTTTTTGGAGAAACCCGTCCCACTGGTATGGGAAATTTTTTGATTTTTGAGGGTATGTATGGGAAATTTTCCGAAAATCGCGCTGGGTATGGGAAAATTTCGATTTCTGAACGACACCACTGCAGCCTGTGGTTGGAGTCTTTCTCAGTTTTTTTATTGGAAGGTGTTCGAATCCGAGTAAAGACTGTTGGATCGGCTAATGGTACTACAGTCGTCAAATCAAGTGGTTTGCTTGTTTGTTTTGTTGCGTCCTCAACTCAAGCAGCATCAAATGAACTTGAGAAATTATAAATACATTGAGTTGACGAGAAGATTTGATCAGATCTGATTTGACCACAGTACAATGAGCCCTTGGATCTTCTTGGTCTGTAGGTAGGTGTTGTGGAATTGAAACTTCTTGATCGGGAAACGAAGTGCATAACTTTAATTTTGATGGACGAAAATTATCTTTTTGTTCACATTTATACGTATATTTATTCCATATTTTGCAGAAGTTGTGCTGCCCAACCAGGTGCTCTACGCGGCACGCGCAGCGAGAATGATGGATTATCGTTTTGAACTGGCCAATTTCACGTATGAAGAGGTTCGTCTCTGTAGGGATTGTCTGGACAAGGTGATTCCGGTCCGGTCAAAGCTACGTTCAAGTTCGGGTCAATAGCTGCCATACCCGTTGGTTAGGATGAAGGGATCAAAACCGGTCCAATCGCCAAACTTGATACTCCGGTTTTGTAATTTTTGTGCACAATGACATCCGGTGGAAGTTTGTGGAGTTGTCCAATTATCGCACAGGACAACAAACGAGTGAAATTAAGAAATTCAGTTTGAATTTATTTCCGATTTGCAGTTGAAATGCATGTCCGTGTGTGCGCTGATGGACACGATCGGGGTGCATCGGTCGACGGCCGAAACATTTGCGACCGCGCTGCGCACTGGCAGCAAACACAAGAAGATTGAGAATGAACGACGCGGCAAGAGTTAGTGTGGCAATGTGCGAAATGTTTATTGATGATTTTTGTGTGGGAACAGATGTCAGTTGTTCGTGGATGTCGAAAGAATTCCAAACGTCGAGATTTTGATTTTGGGGCTGCATGACGACGTGAAAAGCTGACCTGATGAATTTTGTTAAAAAGTGTTGCAGTGCGACTCTTTTCCGCTGGGTCCTGCAGGCGGGTCAACTCTTCACATGAACATAGGGCGCCCTTAGTCATACTGGAAAATGGAAATGAAAAAAATATTCTATGTCCAAGTTTTCCATTTCCATTTTCCAGCATGACTAAGGGCATATTGGAAAATGGAAATGAAACAAAACATTTTCTGTGTAAAATCTGACCAATGGGCGGCCGAAAATTGGGTGGAACAGAAAATGTTTTTTGTCACATGTCTAAACATGACTGCTGCAGAATATGTTTTATTTCGTTCCCATTTTCCAGTATGTCATATTCGAAAATGGAAATGGAAAACTTGGACATAGAATATTTTTTCATTTCTATTTTCCATTTTCCACTGTGACTAAAGGCGCCTTAGACACAAATCCAACGAATAGGAAGATGATGTAGTGGGAAAACCTGGTCTACGTCGGCTTGGTGAAATTGATCGCCGAACTCTGGCAGCATTCACAAAAATTGTACCTCTTACTATCTTCTTCTCAGCTCAATGTTGTGCGTAACTTAATGAACACATGCATATTAGCATATATAACCGGAAATGACTTAGACAATGTTATCGTTAGGGGGGGATTTGGGGGGAGGGGTTACCCCCTGGTATGGGGTATGGGAAATCGGCCGGAGGTATGGGGTATAGGAAATTTTTACTTTTGGAACAAGCACCCCTAAGAAAAGGCTTTTTGACCCCGAGAAGTATCAAAATTGACCATTTTCGGCCTAAAAATGTCAAAAATCGCTTGCTGCGGCAAGAAAGCACTGTTTTAAGCACTTTTACCACCAGTACTTGGTACTTTTAGAAGATTTATGAATATTGGGCTGGGTATGGGAAAATTTCGATTTCTCAACGACACCACTGGACTGAACCCGATAATAAAGTGTGATCAAATGTGACAACAATTATCCATCTTTCACAACAATATTACTCCACTTCATTCCCCCCTCAGCAGCCCACCAATCCGATGGCAACAACAACAGCAGTGGTCCAGCCCCATCGATGGCCAGAACGGGCATGGAATGGCTGGACAAACTGTCCAGTGAAACGTCACGGGACAACATCAACTACGCTGACAGTATGTATGAAGAGGAGGTCGATATTTTCACTGCAATACTGGCCAGACCGGAATTCTCGGCGAGTCTTGCACGGTGTTTTTTTGTTTATTTTTTGGTGCTTTTTTTGTCTTGTGCAGCAAATGTGCTCGTTCGAGTGGCTGGCTTCGAGGATTCCAATTAGCCATGGAGTGTATGCTGTACTACGTCCCCAAACTTGAATATAAAATGCGTCCAAGTTCCAGCAAGCCGAAAAAGTATGCACATTTTCCAGACTTTCGACCCGCAACTAATGCCAACACAGCAGCCACATCCGCCAGCACAACATTCAACATCGGGTGGTGCCCCGATTATGCATGGGTTTGTCGATATGGACACACTCATTGACGTCGAGCCAACAGCGAGCAATATTAGTGGACGTGCCATGTTGTCACGGTTAGCGGGCTCTGGGTGCGTTGGGAACTCTGGCTAATAATAAAAAGACGTTTGTTTTATTTCTCTCAATGGCGCATAGAACCGTGCAATGTAAATAATAGTTTGAAGGCCGGGTGGATTATATTACAGTGGTTGGTTGTCAGGACGCAAAAAAAAAATAGTGATAGAAGCACAAAAACCGGGTGGACAATTACGAAATGAAAAAAGAGTCGACTAAAATGGTCAAAGCATTTCGTCAACTCACAGCATTCCCCCGAGTGAGCGCGAAGAATAAGAAATGCCATTCGGACTGATTTGATTTTTGCCGACTCTTGTTGGCCCGGTGCGATGACGAAGTGATTCGTCCACTTGAGTTAATCACTGTAGTATAAGTCAGAATTGAGGGATTTTGGTGATGACCAAACAGAGTGGACCTGGACATGCCGTGTTTCCATTTTTGGCACACCTTTTTTTCTCAGTGAAATTACGAGAATGGCTTTGGTCCATATGCCACACCGCAAACTTGCTGTGGTCAGTTGAGGAACCATTTTTTTGGTCTTCGCAATTTCGAAGAAACTTGCAAATAATATTTCGTTACGTGGATACCTTTCGAAAAAATAACAAGGATTGCTGATGCATACTGACATCAGAACTTCTACTGCTGGGGGCACAACTGTAACGCCGATAGTCTCGATTACGTAGTCAGCAAAACAAGGCCTATTTAGATCTCCAAACATATAAAATATTTTTTCACTTGTTCCGGTCACAACTGATATTTTGTCATACTCTCGCGTGCTCCAGTTATCCAATGATCTACAACTGTCCTGTCAAGCAAACGTCCGTGGTTTTTCTCAATGAGCATTTGGTGGTCGAAGTGGCTGGTGATCTCAGCGTCCGAGTGGTGGTGCCCAGCAAATTTTCGGTCAGTGGAGGAGGGTGGATTTTTTTGTCGATTTCTTGAATTTCACTACGCGTGCTGGATCGCGTGGCGTTTTTATTTGTTGTCTGGCGCATTTGGTAAGTGCAAGGTTGACGCATTGCAAGTGTCCTGTTTTTGCGCAGTTGCGCGTGCCGAAAATGAACTCTATTTGAGCCAAGAACAAGAACAGTTTTCTTTTCGATGAAAGTATTTTTTTGCTAAGAGACCCGAAATTTCAAAAAATTCTCACGAAATCTTAGGTGGCGATTGCGATCAATGAGCTCAACAAACCGATTGTGGCCGTCAATCATCCGTTGGTGCGACTGTTGATGAAAAATGACACCATCTTGTCCGTTATTGGTCGGTAAATCGTTTTTTTTTTGGAATTTTCCTGCCAACCGGGGTATTTTGTTGGTTTACTTTCTGCATGTTGTGTTGAACGTCAGTTTGGAGCTGTTACTGATGGCTAATCAAGCTATCAGCTATATCTGGAAACAGAATGACAATCGAAACAAAGATCAGAGAATCCTATGCTTTCCCAATTTATGTATTCTGCATTTTAATCGAGTCTTATGATCGGCCAGAAATTTGAGGCGGCGAACAAGTTGGCACTGGAAACGCTGAAAAAATCCGAGAAAAACAGTGAAAACAGTTAAAAAATCAGATAAAAATTACTCTTTCGCGCAGACCATCAGCATTTCGGCACGCAGCTGTGCGTGATGGGACGCAATGGCGTGGTTGTCAAGCCAAACGCCAGTGCACAATGCAGTGACACAACGATGGCTTGTGGGATGGGCACGGAGGCGGAACGATCTGTGGAGGATGTGATGGCCATGCTGTTGCCCGGTGGGAAAATGGTGGGTACCCGTTTTTTTGTGCTGTTTTGGGTGGCAAATGGTAACGCTGACACTTGTTTGCATCTGGTTTCTTCGAATTTGAGCACGTGCATTTTCTTCGAATTTTGAGTTCGACATCTGTTAAATGAAATTCCAGTCGCAAGGTGCACGCTGATTTTGTTCAAACCTCAGCGCCTGTGTTCCGCCAATGATGCTATTAGTGGAAAAAAGCAGTGGGATCAACTGTCTGTTCACCAAAGAAATTGCAACCCCGGCCCTCGGCGTCTATTCACCGATTGCACAACGTAAATGTTATTCTGCGTCGTTTCAGATGCAGCCCCATCAATTCGGGAGCACGCACACGCACAACCCGGTCGACGGTGTGTACTTCACATCAGGTGATCTTGCGATGTTTCACTTCAGTTCACGCTCACGCAGTGGTGTTGTTGAGAAGTCGAAAAATTTCTGACAATCAATCCAAATGTCAGGAATATTCCCATACGTACGCCCCAACAGTCAAAAATTTCCCATACCCGAAGGGGGTCTGCGAAAGCAACGCCCACAATTTACTAACTGCCAAAACTAAGTCAAAATGTTTTGATGACAGCGTTTTGCTGCACATGCTGGCGATTTATGACGTTTTGAGAAAAACATGCAAATGGTGCTTCACGAGATCAAAAAGTCATTTTTAGGGCAGCTTGTTTCCGATGTGAGAAATTTCCCGTACCCCATGCCCATGTCCGTAGCCGATTTCCCGTACTCCATTGCAGTGCGCTGCACCCCAACCCCCACAAGATCGGGCGTAGGGCCTTCGTTTAGCCTTTTGATAAGGTCAAGTGTTGGACTTAGCCGAACTGCGAACCATAAACTAAGATTTTGGCACTAATCCGAAACTAAAACAACAAGTAGTTCCAGGGAAGTACTTGGGGGGGGGGATCCCACAACCAAATTCTTCTATCTATCGTCAACACTTATGAACAAATGTATCTATCATCAACAAGTTCTGGGAACAATCTATCTATCGTCAACAGCAAACGACCCCAAAATGGACATTTTTGACTCAAAATAGCTCAAAATCGGTATTTTTTGCCCCAATAAGGCAAAAAATCGCTCGCTACGCGCGGACTTAGTACATCAACGTATATTTTCATTAATATTTAAACGTTATTATCTACTCAGTGCACTAACTGTGCCTTGATTTTTGGGTACCCCACCTTCTATCTATCGTCAACAAGTTTGGGTCGACCCCCCAGATGTCGGACTTGGGTCATCTACATATCTATCGTCAACACCCTGACCACTGACTAGACTGAGTAGTGCCCTAATTTGCAGGCAGTCACCCCGATTGTATCAGTGCGGGCGTGCACGGCACGGTGCATCTGGCCAGTTGTGATGTTGTGCTGCCGTATGTACCGCTCGACTGCACGGTGTTGGATGGAATCGGAGCGGTTGCGGTCGGTTTTGGCTGTGGGTGCCTTGATGTTATTTTTCATGATATCGGAGTCGGAGCCCGGAAGGGCCTGGTGATGATAGCAAAAAATGATTTTGCGCTTCCACTTGGCCTCATGTCTCGCGCAAGCGTCAGCCACTCTTCCTGGCTGTCTGCGTGTGCAGCGGGCACAGAGCTGTGCCGGTCCGGGCAAGAGGTGCGAATCGGGCTCGTCGCGGCGCTCAAAAGGTCGTCGATTGCCGATTGATATCACGAAATGGAAAACAATGGGCAGGAAGACACCACAACAGAGCACCCAGAATTGATCTTTTGAATGCTGCGTAACACGATCTGGCACTCAGCTGGGCTGTATATTGTGTCTGTGTTTATCTGAATGTAGCAGCTTTGTGTCATCAGCTTGATCTGATCAACACATATAGTACCACATTTGCATTTGGCTGTACTCTGCGATTCGTGCAGCGCACAAACGGTATGCGATTGTGTTTCCATCATGCATGGCCTCAATTTCTGCCGCTGATGGTGAGAAAAATTACTTTATGGTACCAAACCGTACCATGAATCCTTCTTTCCATCTCGTGACACCGGCCGCCCAACCCGAGGGCACTCCCACAGTTTGTGTCGAGTCCATGGCGCGGGTGCGGACTTGTCCGGGTACTGGGCCTATCGTGTCGTGGACCTCTGGAACAGGCTACCAGAGGGCGTCGTCTCTGCTGCCTCAATTGCGGCCTTTAAAACTAAACTAAACTCACGTGGTCGAGACGTAGTTTCTTGCCACATTAACTCAAAATTTTCAGCCGTCGTTGACTGATCTCCTCAGTCACTGGGTTGCTGCTTTCAGATCATCATCAATATTTAAAACCGTATTCTCGTTCTCGTCATCCGTTGCTGAATTTGCCGTTGTTGTGTGTTGGTTGTGCTAGTTTGGCTCGTTTGGTTGGTCTCATCTCACCGGTGCGTTTCCATTGTCGTTTATTCATTCATGTTCACATTCTTTGTTATTAACACTGTTTTATTTTAAGGGTTTTTCCGGATCTTGTGAAGGTCTTCGCGTAAGCTTGCAGATAAAATTTGAATTTGAATGAATATCCATGTAAAGTGAAACTACGCCAACACGAGCCCGATTTCGGAGCTGGCAAAATGGTGAAACATTCAGACGTGGCTGCTGATTTGGGAAACGTCACACGTTGTGGAACACAACGTGGAGCATGATGATTTTCTCTTTCTTTACGTTTTGCAAGTTCATCACCTCCGAAATCGGGCTCGTGTTGGCGTAGTTTGCCCATATCATTTTGATCTAGTAGTACACCACGGATACCTGAGTCCCGCACATTCGGTTCTGAAGGGTAAGACGGTCAGCTTTTCCTGACATGCCAACAAGCTACCGGTCAACCAAACAGCAAACTGCTCCCATCTGAATCATACATGCAGCAGGTTGAATTGCAGCGCACTGAGAATGCAATATTTGAAACAGTAACTTGGTGTACCAGTGGAGAGGCGACAAACCTAACGTTGGTTGGTTTTTTGCCACCGTTCGGTTGTCGTGGTCTCATTGTTGACTGAAGATGTCCGACAGATCTTCTGCGCATTTGATCGGGTTACGCCCCAGATCGATTGGGCTCGTGGATACGGGTCGGCTTTTGCAACGAAACAGATGTTCGACCGTGTCAGGCTCGGTGCAGCATTGAGGGCACACGTTTTGTATGTCGACAAACCGAACGTTCGCACTGTACCAATCAACCTCACATCACTCCACCCCCCTCCCCAATCACATCACTGCCCAGGCCCAACTGGCGAGAACATGTCTGGCGTTACTTTTGTTTTCACGATAGTTCCGCATGTATTATAAACAATACGATTGCCAGTTTCGACTTTTTGATGAACAGGTTTCAATGCATAATCTGTTTCAAACTGAGTGTACACATTTCCAGCCAGCAATTTCAAACCATCGTGACTGGCTGCTGCTTTTCTTTGATTGGTGGCAGACTTTAATTTTTTCGACTGATTATCAAGCACAAATAAGAGGCGTACAAGCGCTTTGCCCTTCATTTCACTTCAATATGGTTCCTTTTGGGCCAACAAATCTCACTCCCAGCCTGGGAGGTCTTTCAGTGTGTTTCGACCAATGACCAGATCGTACCCGGCTGAATCCGGCGTAACAATGAACTTGCAGTTGTTCAACTTTGCTCCGTCCAGTTCCAGACTACTGTGCACAACACCGTTTACCTCTAACTCTTTATTACCAGCACCAAGCAACAGATATCCGTCTTCCTCTGGCTCCATTTTTAGTTTCAACTGCTTTACCAGATTGGGATGAATGATGTTTTGATCTGCACCTGAGTCAAGCACTTGATGATTTCATGGGCTTACCAGCCAACCGTGGCAGACTCGGATTCACTGGTGAACGGTTCACAACTCGAACTTTATTGTGGCCTTTTCCTGGCAACACTTGCTTCGACCAACTCATATTCTGTGATGGTTCGTTACGACGTTTGGCTAACACACTCAAAAAGCGATCCGGTGTGCGACTGAACGTTTGATTGCCATTGAACTGCTGTTGACATTGATCAAACTGTTGGTTCTGGTTGTTGAACACTTGGTGGTTGTTCGGACGGTTTCTATAGCCTCCCTGACGCCAATTTTGCTGCCGACCATTCATAATCTGACCACTGTCACAATTGGTGTTGTTAAAATTCAGCACTTCATTCTGCCACTGGCTGTTGTTCGCACTGTTTGAACGACTGAACATTCTGCCACTACTGCGCCATTCAGTCGCAGGCCTTGAAACATCATAGTTCTTGAATTCCTCCTGCAGCCTTTGTCCTTCTTCCGTGCGAATGGCAACGTCCTTCATTTCATTGAACGAACCACCATCGGCCAACATGCCAAACAATCGCTCGCGTATTTTCGAATCATGCACACCTTTGGCCAGTTGATTGGTCAGCGCTGCTTCGACCAGTGGTGTTTGCATAATGTCTGAACCATAAAATTCAGCACACTGAGGTGGTATTGAGGTCAACGCCAAACCTTCCAATTGATTTGCGAATTCTCGCACGGACTGGTCTTTCTTTTGCGTGGTCAAGAACAATTCTTGTTGCGCCTTCTTTTCACGATGCTTATCACCGTATCTGTCCTCCAGAAACGCAAACGTGGCTGCCAAATTCTTTTTCACGCAGTCAGGCTGACGCTCGAATAGTGTTTCAGCGTCTCCACTCAAGCATAGACGAATATGATTCAGCGATGTCTGTTCGTTGGCTTTGCTTTCGGCCAATCGAGCTTTGACCACCGTGTACCATGAATTGAAGTTAGATTTCCCATCAAATTTATTGAAATTGCCAGTCAAACGATGCATTGCGGACATGCTGTTCTGGTTAACACTGTTTGCACTCAGTTGAGACTGCACGCATTTCACCATCTCCTGCATGATCTTAGTCACCGATTCAGCAAATTGCTGATTGCTCTCAACCAAAGACGCGAGCAACTTTGCCTGCTCTGCGCTTTGTAATGTTTCGCCAGGGGCCTGATTCGACAAGGCCGGTGCGTTGTCACATGCAACATTCACACGTTTCATGCCAGCCACACGATGCAGTTCATCCAATGCATTACCGTTGCTGCGTGGCGTTGTCTGCACTGCCACATCATCTGAATGTTTCACGTACTGCTGTGTTGGCATGTTGCGTGGCGACCAATTTGACACGTTCTGGGTGTTGAGCCCAGTCACATGCATATCATTGGGACGCTTTGATGGCACAGGATCAAAAGCACCTAACAGTGAAACATCAGACGAATCATTGAACGCTTCAAACAAACCATATACAGTGTTGAAAGAATGCACTTTGGGCTTATGCACCCCACCAGCCGGAATTCGCACATTAGTTCTGTCCGTCAAATCAAAAATCTTTGTGTCCGTGGTCAAATTTTCAATATTTTTCTCGTCATATGGACCGTTTGCAGTCATCTTTTCATCTGGACCGTTTTCATTGAATTCACTGTCAAACACATGTTGGGCATTTTGCCTCTTTTGCTGGGCCTTGTTTTCATTTTCGACAGTTGCGATTTGGGCAGGTTGCCTCTTTTGATGGGCCATTTCAATGTTGTCAAAAGGATGGGCTTCTCGCCTCTTTTTATTCTTTTTGTCTTTCTTCTGGCCTCTTTTTTGGTCCTTTTCATATTCTTTTTGGCCTCTTTTCTGGTCCTTTTCAATATGCTTCATTTGCAATGGAAGCACCGTTTCCAATTCCTCAAACGAATCAAAGAACTCATCCAAACCACCGTCATCCCCAAAACCTTTCTGTGAAACATCACTGTTACTTGGCACCACCGAAGCCAACTTTTTCTTCGTCTGACTCTCATCGCTTTTGCACTTTTCAGCACCATTTTCTCTGTCAACTTTCTGTGCGTACTCGTCATACTCCAATATTTGGGTCAGTTTTTTCATAGTTTTTTGTTCAAATTGTACACACTTGTACTGTCGAAACACCAATAACGTCACATTTTCGAAATCACTGATCACCTCGTCCCAATTTTCTAGCGAACTCTCTGTCAGAATTGGCATAAAACCCAAAACTGCATCAAGCAAACTTGAATCGGAAATCAGAACCCGATACCAACCAGAGCGTATTTCACTGGCAAATACCAAATTCGGCCTTTGCGCCATCTTGTCCAACAACCGTAACATGGCCACGACATCGATTCGTTCACCAGAGATGCCTGATCGCGCCAAAACTGCATGCTTTTCACTTGAAGTCATCTTGGGGTTTGTCGTAGTACCGCGCAGGGATCCACCAGTTAGGGTTTATAATTTTTGATTACGATGATGTCCAATGTTCGGGTAATAATATTTTATTCTTGAACCAACCCCAAAGCCCAAAACACACAACTGCCAACTCACCAAACACACTGAATGAACGAATGAATCAACGCACAACACAACACCCGACGCGTGGCATTATATATAAGCAAATATAAATGTTTCACGATATCACGCATGCATGAAGGCAATATACAACATCACACTTTAGGTACAAAGATATCACATTTATTAGAAAACGAAACCTGACGCAATTCGCCTTCTTGTGATTGAAAAGCAATACGGTTACGGTTTAGAGTGATGTGTCGACAAATGCGGACAATACAATTAAAGCAATAATGACGAGGGTGTGAAATGATCACGGCTTGAGATAACTGCATCAAGATAAATCGATCCCCTGATCGCACGGGCACCTCACAATCTTCATATTGTCTCGCCAGACAGCCTGGTCCGGCGGGGAAATTAGTGTACCTCCCTACTTTTTCGGAGGGGAAGTTAGTGTAGCTCCCTGTGGGAAGGGAGGGGGATGACCCAAATTCAGGAAAAGTTTACCCCACGCGATACGCAGCATGTTAGCCTACAAACCATGGTATTTCGCAGGACCACCTGTTGTGCGAGTCCATCCACGAGGCCAATGTGCTGTTTGATGTGAGCAAAGGATGCTCGAAGTTTCATGTCAACAATCTCGAGTTCATTTGCGGACCTGATGGCAGCGTTGTTGTGGAGGTGTGGAGGACTTTTTTTTGGCATATTGTGTTTTTTTCGATTGTATAGATGTAATTACTGCCGACTTCTGAGGGTTCTTTTAGTTTGCAGTAAGCACAGTTTTTCATGAGAGCAAGGAACTGTGCTCTCATTTTTCTCGGCTCTGTTCTTGTGCATGCGTCATTGACGATGTCTTGGGGCATGATTATACTTGCGTATTTTTCCGCAAAATATATTTTTGGAAAAAAAACCGTTTTTTTTCCAAATATTTTTCCAGTACTTAAGGATACCCATGGTCCAAAAACGCCTATTTTGGAGACAATTTTATCGGGAAATGGCCTGAAATAGGCTAAAAATGCACTTGCAGATTAAAAAGTGCTCATTTTGAACTGTTTAGCACCGATTTACATTGGTTTTGACAACATCCTTTCGCAACCTTTGAAAATATCTCGAAAATTTTTGGAAAAAAAACCGTTTTTTTTTTCAAAAGTTGCCACTTGGAAAAATTTCCGGAAAAATAAAAACGTATTTTTCCGGGCCTCGGAAAAAAACGGTTTTTTTTCCGGCCCGCAAGTATAGGCATGATTCGTCTCTGCAGACAAAACTGATTGCTTTGACGTTGCACGTTTGTGCTCTGAAAACCGAGGAAAGCATTGATCGAACTAAGATCCATGTGAATCGTGCCCGAGGTATTTGGTTGTCTTTTTGCACGTGACCATCCGTGCACCAGGTCATCGTCGGTGCACGACGCACCAGCCCCAAAAAAAAACCCCCCTGCTGGCATCCTACATTATTACTTAGTGTTTCAAGCCAATATTTATCCATTCAGCTGCACCCGGTGGGCCACACGGACAACCAACCCTGTCCGCCTCTGGCTTCTGTGCGCGTTGCACCCACCAATGATGAAATAGGGCTGCAAATGCATTCGACGCTGAAATTCAGTGTGCAAGTACAGGTGAGAGGGTGTGGGTGGTTGTTTGTACGGCAGTTTTTCTGGTCCACCGGTTTATTATAACGTCATTAAGAAGGTGTTTTCCGTTTCTGTCCTTTCATTCAATTTCATTTGTGTCATTCATTCATTCATTCATTGATTCATTCCTAACCCTTATCGAAACGGGCATTCTTTTTGGTTTCATATGAATCTAAAATTTTATGGAAGAAAGTGGGATTTACTTTCAAGTGTTAAACAATTGAGAATGCTCTGAATGTCATAATGAGCATGCTCTGAACCTCTTAGATAATTTGAAGAAATCCCGTCTCGGTAACAAACAAAAGAAAACAAGCCAAAATAATTGTAACAATTCCCCCAATTCACATTTTAGCCAGACACCGTGCCCAACACAACCATCAAACATCGGCATCAGATTGTGACCAGTGCACTCGGTCATGCTACACTGGTCAGGGACAGGCAGGCGCATGCGGTCTACAGAGCGAATGGACAATTGGAACGGGCATACTTGATACCCATGGGGCTATGAAATGGGTATTGTTACGTTGAGAAATACAATTGTGTTAGCTTGTGTGGTGCATCTTGTTATTGTTTCGTTGGTTACATTTTCTTTTGAGGGTATTTTGAAACAGTTGGTGATTGAATTGCATCTAGCACTTTGAAAGAAAGTTAAATTGGATGACTGATCTGTCTGGTCGTGACCAGCGTAAAATTTGTTTGAGCGCTTTCTGTCAACAAGCAATTTTTACGCTGGTCCAAAAAAGGGCCGTCGTGCGTGACGTATGTTGTCAGATTCGAGATCCGGTCATCAACTTTGTTATCGCAGTAATCTCGGCGTTTATCGGCTAAAAAGGTTAGCTGATTTCACAACACTCACTTGATTTAGAATATTAGTGTCACGCGTGCGAGTCAAGTTTGTAGCCAGTTCTGCGCTTCAGCTGCCACATTCACGGTTTGGGCTTATACTGATGTCGTGTGTTCAAGCATATGTCGCATATGCATAACTTCATGCGCTAATTTGTGGCTGCATGGCGAGTATAACTTGCGCATGCCACCTACATTACTATTAGCCAAACGTTCTGCAAGTTTGCATGAGGCGTGCGGCACTCTTGCCAAAGAATTGTGACCTGGGTGGCTCAACGCCTGTGCACTGGCACAATGTGCTCTCATGTTTTTTTTGCTCAAAATGATTCACCGTGCTTTTTTCGCTGATGCAATTTTGAACTGTGTTGTATGTGTGTGTGTTGTCAGAATTCAATGTGCCGCGGGCGTTTCTATTTTATTTTCTGCTCTGGCTGTTGCAATAACATCACCATGTTTACTCATACGCTGGTACTCCAGTGGTAGTTGAGTCCAGAAACCACCAATATTTTGTTTGGTCATGTTTGTCTTCTGACGATATTCTGGTATTTGTGTCTGCTTGTGTTCACAAGTTTGTTTGTCTCATTTTGCTCATTTACCTCGCTCTCACTCAACTTCAATTTTAGTCTGACTTTCATCCCTGCTTTTGTTTACCATACCGCATATGTAGTTCCCAGATAGCGCAGATACTACGTCACAGCTGGGTGGCCTGCTTGCTATACCTAAACCCAGAGCAGAGCTGTGTGCACTTTTTTTCTCGAGGGAACCCTGCTATGGCGCTTTAAGCCTGACTATAACACAAAGTGTAGGAATAGTATAAAATGTGTTAGCTGGCTTGCGCTATAGTGGGCCGACTTGTGCACGAATAGCGGCTGCTTTTCTGCTGTACTTTTTGCTCTGTGAAACATTTCTCGCTGCTTCTGCGCGCATCCAAAGCTGATGAGTAAAGCGCTGTGTTTTATTAGGTTTTTTGTTGTTAACTTTGCTTATTTTCCTCTCGCTAGAACTGCGCTGAATTTTGGTACTTTGCAGCAATTTTTCTCTTTTAGTATCTTGTGCTGTTGTGAAAAATTATTTTGGAAAGAAATAAAATTCTATTCTTGTCGTTTTGTGTTTGATGCTGTCTCACCATGACATCTGTATTCAACAGAAATATGAATGGAAATATTTTACGTTAAAACTTATGGTTTTAGGTCGTCTATAATTTAGTGTGCCGTTTTGGGGTACCCAAGAAAAATGTCTTCACCGGGTGCTTCTCCCGGAAAGAATTCAAGATCAGCAGGTCTGAGTCTAGATTTGAAATCCGATGTGACGCCGAAATGCATGAAGCCGCCAGATTTTTTTCGCAGGCAAACAATTGTGAGTTATTTTCGAATTTTTAACATCAGTGCCGTCGTGCCCAAAAGTACCTTCAGGGACCCGCCATTTTCTGTCACCGTAACTAATCCTCACTTGTGTGGTTGGCGGCAGATCGGGATAAACAAGAGACCCCCATAAAAATCGTTTTCTTCAATTTTTGCGAGCAACAATGTCTAGTACGTGTGTGTATAAATGAATGAAAGCGATTAATTTTCACAATTTCTATCAGTCATTGGAAAAATCAATGGTAAGTATGCTCGAAACACAAGGAAACAGCTTTTGTCTCGTAGGTTGATTTCCGATGTTATGTTGGAGATCTCTCCGCTGCAACACTTTATCGTTTTTTTGTCTTTGTTGTAGCTCGTAGTGCTTGTGAATCATCTGTGGTGTGGCTGCCCTGTTATTTGTAACGTATCAATACTTATATTGGTGTGCTTTATTCAAATTTGCCTTTGGATGGGCCGTGCACATATAATTTCCTTATAAACTCCAATAATACGATTGCGTATTCGTGATTTTGTCCATTATGCCCATTTTGTGAAACAGCAGCTAGTCGGTTTCTGTTTCAGACCCTAACCGACGCGCCGTCTCCCAACTGCAGATTGACGCTCGGCAACCCGGTTACGCCACAGGCACCCGAGCGACACGTGTTAGTGCTGTACACGGGGGGCACTATTGGAATGCGACCGAAAGGCGCATGTTAGTTTGGATGTGCTCTATTTGTAGTTGGCACGAAACTTCAGCCGGTTTGAAATGAGGTTGTGCCCTGTTTACAGTGACACTCTGTTGTGGTACCCTCCACATGGTGGATCGTTTTCAATACTATGTTCGTCTCCGATGAGCCTCGTGCTAACCACCAGTGGTGTGGCTACCCAGGCGGGGCGGCAACCTACCTACTGTACCGGCCGAGCTATGGGAGGGGAACAAAATTGTTTAGGTCCAAATATTGATGAAAATGGACTCTCAAGCGCTATTTCGCGCGTAGCGCGCTATTTTTCGCCTACTTGGAGTGAAAAAAATACCGATTTTTTTACCGCTTTGAGCCAAAAATCGCAACCTACTGTACCAGGCTGGAGCGTCGACCT
This sequence comes from Rhynchonema sp. JSB1_4, assembly GCA_030248065.1. NCBI lineage: Eukaryota > Metazoa > Nematoda > Chromadorea > Monhysterida > Xyalidae > Rhynchonema > Rhynchonema sp. JSB1_4. Next base: position 16,917 of record JASAMV010003915.1, read on the forward strand.
ACCCACCTACTGTACCTAGGCCCCCCACACCCCCCAGCTACACCAATGCTAACCACTCTATGTCAGTAACGACCCCTTACATTTTACTGCAGGCGCTTTCGACATTGCTGCGAAGCAAGGTTTGCCTGATGTTTGTGACGTGACGCTTTTGGGTTCAGCTTCTTGCAAAACGTTTTTTTTGTGATGACTTTTTTGTTTCATTGTTGAAATTGTGTTGAGATCTGTGTATGTGTGTGTCACTTTTATGAATGGATTATTTATCTTCTGCGGGTCAAAGCTGTTCTCACATTTTTTTTCGAGGTGTCTTGCAGTCTATTCTCCTTGTAGTAAAACCCTTGATCTAGTGAATATTTTTCAATATTACCTTTTTTCCGAATCTACCCTCAACCTCTTTAATTGCCACTCCATTTGGGATCAGGCAATGTCGGGCATCGGCACCCAACAACGTGTAGGTGTCGGGTGTCGGTCGGCTATCCTTAGATGTCGGGTGTCGGGTTTTCTTGGACCCGATACCCGACAACACTTGCAGTTCATATCATCATTTGCCCAAATTTTTCACAAAATATTTCTTTGACCCAAATGCGCCCACAAAGCGAAAGAAAGCATTGTTTTGGCGTCGATTTTCGTTAAAGGCCGATAAGTTCAACAAACAGAGCTAAAAATTTGCGTAAATGAGACAAATTAGCAAAATTTTTCTTGTTTTGGTTGAAAAATGCGCTGTCGGGTTTCGGGTGGTTTTCGAACTGTCGGGTGTCGGCTTTTATTTTCTGAGGTCGGGGTCTTTGAAAGTGTAGGTGTCGGCCCCCCGGGTCCCGATCCCGGCCAGGGTTACGTAAAAAATACATCTTTCCAATGTGAAGATGTCTGCATGCACGTCAGTGGAAAAGTAGTCTTTTGTGTCTGTCAAAACTGTGGACTGGAAGTCTGCTAGCCAGCGCAACGTGTAGCGTGTGGCGTGCAAAGCAGTGTGTGTGTGTCTGCACGGTTTCATGGGTATAAGTGCAACTTTGAGCCAGACCGCGTTCCCGTAGCTCAGTTGGTAGAGCAACTGGCTGTCCAGGCCTGGTGGCTGGGAGGTGGGAGGTTCGAGTCCTTCCGGGAGCATGCGTTTGGTGTGGCGGCTCGGAGTGCACACCAATCCTGATTCCAACTCCACACAGTACATATTCTTTGTAGTGACCGAAATCGCCTGATGCCCGACCATGTCACTATAAAGTGACTAGACTGCATACAGTTTGTCAGTGAGTACTGTCAATTCACAATTTTCCATTTCAGCCTACGCGCACTGCGCCGGCTATCTGCACTCAATGATTTACGAGTCAACACAACTTAATGACAAGTCGTACAAGTCCGACACAGCGCATCCGGGCGTGTTCTGCCTGCCGCCGGTCAGGGGATGTGACAGACGGATACTGTATAGCGTTAGGTGCGTTGCGGGCAGTGATTTACATAGTTGGTCAGATGATTTAGCTCGAGTCAGCTGGCCAGGGATGTCAGGCCGCCTCGAGCTGCCTATGTACCTAGCAAATTTTGCAATTTGAGGGTATTGGAAAATTTTGCAAAAAAATACCCCCGGAAAGCACGTTTTTTGCCATCTTTGGGAGGCTCGAGGTGATAAGCTGGCACTTTGGGGGTACACATACTACACTTCTGATGTTGTGAGTTGTGCACCGTGTTTTTGCTAGACATCCGGTTTGAGCTGTTTTCATTGACCCGTCGGTGCAAAAGGACCCGGTCCACAGAAGCCGAATTACCCATACCCACGTATTCCGCAACCTTCACCCACAAAATTGCAGAATTAGGTATGTATGTGCAGTTGTAGGCAATTCTGCTTCAGTGGATGTCAGCGTTAATGCACCGGACGCCCTTGTGGGACCAAAACACGCCCTATCTGGTGTATCGCTCGCGTAAAACAATAGTGCGGCTATAAACACAAGATATAAGCATGAAAATCCAATGCGCCTGATTTACAGGGAATATGAGCCTCTACTTGATAGCTCCGATGTGACATACGAGGACTGGATGCAGATTGCGGGCGATATAGAGGTGGGAGCAGGGTTGAAAAAAATTTTATTACAGCACTGTTTTTTTAAACACAAAAAAGTTATTTTTTTTTTGAAAAAAATTTTAATTGGAAAAAGTAGCGCAAACGTCGTTTCAGGTGAAATGGAGGCGCTACACAAAAATTTTTGAAAACTCAAAACTTTTCGTCACGTGATCCTCCAAAAAGCCGCCACTGGAAACAAATTTGAAAGTTTTTCCGAATAAGCGCGCCGCATATCTGCAGACATTTTTATTCATGTGTCACATGTTTATACAAAGTGCGGGATTATTTGGGAAATTGATTGAAACCTCATATTCGAAGTGAATCCCAAGATAATCCCCCAGGGGACGTACTTGGCGTTCTCCGGTACCTGAATTCTCCAAATAGAGCCCCTGTGAATGATGCTGTCAAGAGACTCAATGAAATAAAAAGTTTCCGTTCGTGATCCTGTGCCAGTATACGTACGGTTGTACGTAGACGTGGTGCGTATTAGTTTTTATACGTTCTGTATAACCGTTTCACAGATTGGTGGGGCTACAATATAGAAAACTATGGTGCCGAAGAAGCATGCACTGACTTATCATTTAAAAAACTGAGGTCCATCACTTCTTCATGAGTAATTTTGGCGGTCAAACTATGCGCCGCAGGCGCGATTTTGGGAAATTTGACCCAACTTAAAAAAAATTTCAAAAAATTATGCCTCAAAAAGGCCATTTTTGGAAGAATTAGACGATTTTATTTTTCCGAAAAACTCGTGTTTTTAATTTAAAAAATACAACATACAACCCTGGGTGGGAATTTGAAACATATTTCGTTTAATTATCTTTTTGATCCTGACTGAACAATTTGCAGATGGAAAATAAGACAGACGGGATATGTTGGCTCAGCACAACATCTGCGTTAACATTTACTAACTGTAGGTTTCGTGTCAGTGTTATGGCTACCTTTGAGGGGAGATACTGTCCCTTGGGGCCAAAAAAGGCGGAGATACCGGGGTGATGCACCCAGGATTTTTGTTTGGGGGAGAGAAATTTTAGGGGGAAATGCTGTTCCACACCAGTCTTTTGGGTGGGAATTGAATTTTTATGGCTTAAAATGAGCATAAATCGCACGAATTGTTGCACTTTTGGACATTTTTAAGCCATTTTGGACCACAAACGGGTACTTTTTGGTCAAATTTTGCAAAATTGGGATAAATAGATAGAGACAGAGGAATAATGTACATGAGCGCGGGTGCACATACTGTAGCGAAGGGAGATACTGTACCTTTGGGGGGACCCCACCCCCCCCCCCAGCCACGGCAGTGATTCGTGTTATCATGTCCATCGGGAAAGTAAATTGTAACCCAAAGCCTATCGGATCTGGACCTGATTTCTGAGCAACAAGTTTTACGAACGAAGTTTTCGTTTTTTTTTCATTTCGTTTTACTTTTCATGGTTGTAACCACAAGGCATATGCGCAACATCGATACAATCATTGAAAGAATGGATCGCATAACCTTATAAAGGCAGTCTACGGGAGGTTGTCACTCAGCCCCCGAATACCGTAACCCACCGTAATTTTGATCTGCAAGGATCGTGGCGAGACCATGTGGCACCCACCGACGCGCGCCCGGAACGCCCCTACTAACAATAAATGTTTGTGATTATCGCAGCTCAGTCTCACAGTTTCGATTTGAATTGTCAGGTGTCCAGAAACGGAAGTAACATAATTCTACCGTTTCCAGAGCGCCTACGCCGACTTCGATGGTTTCGTTGTATTGCATGGCGGTGACACGATGGCATACACAGCCAGTGCACTCAGTTTTATGTTGGAGAATCTCGCTAAACCGATTATACTCACTGGCGCTCAGGTAGGAATATAGGCAAACAAGTCATACTTTGCAGACCTAGACCATACCGTATCACCCTGAATTCTTACACACTTGAAATGTTTCGGGTTACTGTAGCCACGTCGCGCTTGGCTTGCGTGTGAAAGAGCCGAGATCATGAAACATTTAGCGCGCGTTTGTGTGTGTTGTTTATCGGCCAACCGCGCGAGACGTGGCTACAGTAACCCGAAACATTTCAAGTGTAAGAATTCAGGGTGATACGGTATGGTCTAGGTATGCAAAGCACGACTGGTTTGCCTTTAGCTGGTAATGTCGTGTTTCTTTTCCAATGATTCGGATTTTAATGTCATGTAACGAAGATCATTCGCAGCTGTAAGTGGTAACTGGAAGACATATTTTCGACACATAATGTCGTGCTGAAATAGGTTGTTGCATTGTATTCGTTATCTGAGCTAGCAGGTCCGGGGACGGTACCTCATTCTGCGACAATACCTCATGTGCGAAAAAACCTCATGCTGCGCAGTACCTCATGCGCAAGTCGAAAAACCTCATGCTGCGACAATACCTCATGTCATATGGAAAAGACCTCACGTGAAATACCGTACACCCTCGTGCAGTGTACTAGTTGCCTTGGTAACCAAGGGCAACATGCACCCCGTAGGTAGTTGCACGTCACGAATACAACTGAATGTGGAGTTAGCTTGGGGTGCTGGTTTAGCTCGCGCCCGGCGGTGGAAACCCACACCTTTTGCCCCTCTATAAGGAGCTTGTTAGTTGCAATGTGCTTTTATGGGCACTTGGTGTCCGTCTATTAGAAGTTTGATATGAGGGCAAAGTGGCGGTTGCTACGTGAAGTAGACACTTGCCTGTCGTTCGTGTTCACCATGTTGACCATGTTGATTGTGAGACGATACCTCATCCCGAGCGATACCTCATGTTGCGCAGTACCTGATTCTGCGACAATACCTCATGTCCCTGTACCTCATTCTGCGACAATACCTCATGTCTCAGCGTCCCATAGTTAAGAGGGAACGAGCAGTCTCGTGCTGATTGTGTGCTGTTAACATGGGTTGGGAACCTCAAACTTGGGTTGCACTTTTGTCTAATGGGTACGCACTCACAGCATGCAAACATGAAGCTGAAGGTTGCAGCGATTGCGAAGGAGCATGTGAACTGTAAATTGTGCACTCAGGTCAAACGACCCTCCAACAAGATGAACGTCATAATTTACAAGCATTCGAAACCTTAGAAGCTTGTGAGAAAACAGTACGTCGCATGCCATTGAAACCATATATCAATCGAATCCGCTCGTCAAGACGCATATGATGGTGCAAGGTAAAATGCTATTGGTAAATTTACGTGAGCACAAGACTGGTTAAGGATGCATGAAGTCCATGTGTGCATGCACCAGTGAGTGAAAAAGCAGCATAAAGTTGCACGTTTCGCAAATGTTTCCGCATAAAACAGTTCTACACCCCTGGTGTGAACGTTTCCAAGTATTATAGAACATAACTGATTCACATTCACTTCAGAGGATCAGCTCAGTTGGTCAAGGAACTCTGTCACAATAGTTTGTGGGAGGCTGTTATTGAGACGACGATTCCATATATTTTCCACAATGTGCACAATAATTGTTCGTTTTTAGGCCTGGGACACAGCTGGTCATTAAGAGACCTAGACCACTATAATTATTATCACTGTGCTGCGCAAGTTAGAGCTCTCTGTTACTTACTATTGGTTGTTATCATGCCCATTGCATGCGATTGCACGCAAGAGCGTTTGCCACTTCTTGCCTGCTTAGCCACGAGCGCACTTTTCACTTGTTTTGAAATATGAAATTAGAAATGAAATAAAGCATGTGTTTTTGATGCTAATTATTCAATAATGATGTGCAAAAACGCACGTTTTACCAAGTTAACATGTGGTATGTATTATGTACCTAGCTGGTGTCGTCATAGCGAGAGCACTATATTATATCACTGCCGCATGTTAGACCGCTGTATTGCTATTAGTTGATATCATGCCCATTGGACGCGGCTGATCGCCATTTCTTGGTTGCCTTGCCTGCTAATGCCACCAACGCATGGTTTAGCTTAAATGGCCTGAACTAATCTCCTTTATTTAACAATGTATGCCTACTTTTATGCATTGAGGGCAGATGAATTACTGTTGACACAATCAAAATGTTAAAGAAACTCGCGTTTACCATGGTAGGGAAGCAGTTATGTCCGAGCGGTCTAACGCGCATCACTGAAGACCAAAGGTCGCGGGTTCAAACATTCACGCGCGCAGCGAGCTTTGTTGTATTTTTACTAACTTTTAATGAATTCTGGGTAACATTTTTCAGTTTTTTAGTGTTTTTATTTGAGATTAATTATTAAGCACAGGTGCGGTTCGCAGTTTATGCGCTGTGGTGTCATTCATGATAAAATACCCACAAGATATCAACTTCCTAATTAAAATTGATGTTGCTCTCTAACATTCGAAGCATTTTCCGCATTTATAATTTGACTTTCGTGGGAAAGTTAAATAGTAGTTTTTACGTAACATTGAATCCAAGATCAGATGCGGCGGCCAACTCGAAAGCAATCTGGAGACTGATGTTTGACACTTATTTCATTGCTGAAGCTGGAGTGGGCATGGAAGTTCATTGCACAGCTTTGCTTGGTACTGATCCAACAAGTGCCATTCTCTGAGACGATGCGCAATCAGTGCGCTATAAATGATGGTACCTAGGGTGTCAAATACATACCTGGGGGTAAATTAAAAATAAATAAATAACTGGACAAGTTACCATGTTCCTCAAAAGCATAGACATGCGCGTGGGGGGGGGGGGGGCGCACTGCGTTGGTTTTGCCTCAGTGGTGGGTGAAGACGCAGACACAAGCGTGTCTCCATTGTTAGAACCCCATAGTGAAATCGAACCACAAAATTGGCCTTATGTCACGATAACCACCGATTCATATATCCTGCCAAAAAGTACAGCATCCTTAAACTAACCCCCACACCTCATTGCGCTCATGTGCGTTGATTACTTGAGAAAAGTCTGATGGTCGACATTTTCTTAGTTAGAACCATTGGTTGCCGGAACTGAAAACTTTTTCTGCCTGATTTATTCGGGTTCCCTGTTTGGCGCTTGCGCGATATAAAAGAACGATACAAGAAAGAAAAATGCCCCAAGGGGCATAAAAGAAATATGGTTCCCTGGCTGACTGGCATAAAAGAACGATACTAGCTTGCACCACTTTGTTGATGTTTCATGAGGCACTGGAATAAACGTAAGTGTGTTCTGAGCTGTTTGATGCCGAACAGTAGATATTGAACCATATTCCCGGCGCGAACTCTTTTGAACCAACACCCAGTCGATATCGAAACTTTCGTGCAAACCTACATATTTAAACAACTGTTTCTTCTTTTCAACCTCACGACGGTAACTGTGCAGTCTTCGGTTGCGCACGATGATTCAACAAGGAGAGGAGTAAAGAGAATAGTGCACTCTTTCAATGTTTCAATGCCCTGTGTCTCTGGTGGCAAAACAGCACGCGCCGGGAATATGGTTAAATATCTACTGGTCGGCATATGGACAGCACAGAACACACTTACGTTTATTCAACAGACTAATGAAACAACAACAAAGTAGTTCAAGCTAGAATCGTTATTTTATGCCAGTCAGCCAGGGAACCATATTCTTTTTCATGTCCCTTGGGGCATTTTTCTTTCTTGTTGTTATTTCTTTCAGATCCCGGCCGCCGAAGTTCGCAGTGATGGAAGGGAGAACTTCACCGGCGCACTAATTCTTGCTGGAGGGGGATTTGATATCCCAGAGGTTCGATTGGTATTTTGATAAAAGTTGTCCTTCAAGGATTTATCGTTTGTCTGCCAATGTCAGGTGACCGTCTATTTCAACCAAAAACTCTATCGCGGCAATCGGGTGTCGAAAGTGGACACGAACAATCTTCGCAGCGTTTGATTCGCCAAACTATCAGCCGCTCCGCCACAACAGGCATTACGATTAAAGGTGCTGGTCATTTGCTGTGTTTGCATGTTGTTCCCTCAGTATACTCTCTGACAATTTTTTTGGGAGAAACTTTTCAAACGCGTTGCCTGATCCGTAAAGCGCATGATGCGTGCACTGGCTATAGCGGTCACGTGACTTCCGTAGCCAGTGCACGCATAATGCGCTTTACGGATCAGGCAACGCGGTTGAAAGTTAATCCCAAAGGAATTGCCAAATTATACTTTCAGCTATCAGTGTACCCCTCCCTAATCGGGGTGCATTTCTATAGTGAATCATTTTTGCGCTATTTTGCTTACCAATACTGCCGAAGCCCCCACGAATTACCACGATTCGGCAACCGAAGAAATAACCAGTTCGGCTCCGATTATGCCAGTACGTAGATGGTAGACTGTCGCTCGAACTAGTTATCATGCCCATTGGTAATACTGTAGAATCGGTAACTGATAGAATCAACTCGAAGGATAAAACGTGGTGTCTCAGTCAGCTAGATGATGTTTCACTCCGGATACATATTGCAGTCAACTACGAGAAGATCTTTCGTTGTTATCCGCCAGCGGCGCTGCGCGTGCACAAAAAGGAGTTCTGTTTCAGTATTCTCGGACATGTGCCCGCTTTTTATAGGCTGACACCGGACATAGGCCCCATTGATCGAAATTTGTCATTTTCTGTCATTGCGAGGCATACATTGAGCTGAGCTGAAGTACAAACGGCGGATAATTTTGGGACCAAAGGAGCTGTGACTTACGAAGCTCAATTTATGGGCTCCCACAACGATGGCCCCGTAATTTTGCACTGAAATGTGGTCCACGCGACCGAGACTTGAAGCATGTCTGCCAAATCTAATTTAGGTGATCCCGTTCCTGAGTCCCCCAATGATGGGCGTGGTGTTGCACACATATGGATCTGGTAATGTTTCAACGAGACGGTTGGATATATTGAATGCGATCAGCGAAGCGACACAGAATGGCGAGTTTGCATGTGTTATGGCCTGAATTTGAAAGGGGGTGGAAC
>JASAMV010003916.1:0-16634 GCA_030248065.1 Rhynchonema sp. JSB1_4
AAAACGCCGCAAATAGATAGCCTAAGCCTCGTATAAAAATTAACTCTAAGCTAGAATTAAACCACTAAGGTTTATCCGTATCAGATACCAGAATGAATGTTGAATGCAAGAGGATCACGCGTGATACTCTTACTCCTCCCCCGCCAAGGGAGCCTATGAAAAGAAATTTGGGGTAAACACAGATGAAATTGGCGAAAATCACCCGGTGTCACTTTATCACTTCATTTTATTTCCTAAAACCTGCCTAAATACAACAGAAACCAGAGCTCAAAATAATTTTTCTCTCTTCTTTTTTACACCTCGACCTCGCGCCACAATTTCTTTCTTCACATCGCCTGTTTTCGACGTGGCGCATTCAATCAGCAACGTCGTCAGTTTGTTTTCGTGGTTGCGGTTGGTTGTCGTCGTGGCGCCACGTCGCACACGTTTCTTCGGTTTCATCTTCTCTTGTCTCTTGCAATTCTTCCTTTTCTTTTCTTTTTTCTTTTTCATTTCTTTCCTCTTTCCCTTCATCTTCATTTTCTTTGCCTTGTCGATGCTCGGCCACACTATCCATTGAATTTCCTCCTGTTCATATTTCGTCGGCCGCAACGTCGGTGTCGTGTCCGACATCTGCTCTTCACAGGCCACGTCGAACAACACGACACCCGGGTTAGGAGCGGGATTCGGAATTGGGGACATGGGAGCGGGGTTTTCAGGTACCTCAGCCAACTTCTTCTGGGGGGACTCAATCTTTTCTTCTTTTATCTGCCACAACTTGACAGGCACCAACGGTTTGCCGGTCAAAAACTTCGCAACTTTCGGCGCCGGCTTCATCAATTTCTTCACTTCCTTCACCCACTCTTCTCTTTCTTTCTTTCTCTCCTCCATTTCAATCAAATAAATTACGCGATCCAAACCTTGCCACGCCCCATAATTGACGACATCGTGCATCGCACATACAAACTCGGTGCACAACTCTTGATTAAATGGCATCGACTTGCTCCAATCTTCAAATGCCTTGAACAATTCGTAACTGTCTTGCCCGTCCAAATAAATTCTTTTCCAATTCTTCATCTTGGCCTCGGTCACTTTCTCACACCACGAATAATCCTTCATCTTTCTTGGGCCACAAACAGTAACGCGCTTGGTAGCGCGGGGCCACGAGGATCGTACCTCGCAGAAGTCCGCCAATATACACAGCAGTGACATGTCCTGATTCATTGAGGCCTTTCGTGACAATAGTGTTGAAACACATCAGCGCGTCCGTGGTGGAGCATCTGGCACGGAAACCGAACTGGAAGTCTGAGATGTTGGCTGTAATGTAGGGATGGAGCAGAGATTTGACATGTTTTCGGCTATTTTACTACAGATTGGGAGTTTAGAGATAGGACGGTAGTCGGATGGTTTGCATGACATGGTTACTTTGGGTATTGGAGTAACCAGTGCCAACTTGAAACCACTCGGCCAAACGCCAGTTCTTACGATACGGTTCACCAGAGCTGCCAATCCAGGAGCATAAGTACGGTGATACATATAAGTTTACGATAAAACATAATAATCCATTTTCATTTGACCAAGTCTTCTTTTCTTCACTTCAGACCAGTGGAATAAACGAAATAGAAGATGCAGGTGCATGGTGCGTTCGCCGAAACAACACAAAATAAGAGGGTCTGTGGCATCGACGTCCGAGCCAAATTCTAGTCAATGAACAAACACTGCACGCACCATGCAAATAGACGATGACTCGCTGTATACGCTCGACAGGCGTTCGAATACAGCAAGTAGCAGAACGGCAACAAAAAAAACGCAGATGTCAGTAGAATCCAAATCGAACAAAATTCACAACAACAAAACGAAGATGATCTCCATACGACGTAACACAAAGATGAACAGTCCGACGTTGCGCTTCGACACCTTTGTTCATTGCAGTCCGACTAATTGTTGACCAGCTCCTCTCTCCCCTCCATACCAACAAAATATCGCCGACCCCGGCGATGCATAGAAGAATCCAAAGACAACACAGCGACACACATTTGTAGTTGCATAGTTAACAACGTTAACTTGAGGACGATCCGAACGACAACAAGCAAATAGTACCAGTACAAACAGCATACAGGTGAATGTTGGCCGACACTCACACGAAAATACACCATTTACCAGTCACCACTCTATTTGACCGTTGAACATTCATTTACCTCCGCTGTTACCATTGACAGTTCGTTGAAGTCACAATGTTGTTAGGGTACCCACTTCGTCAAACCATACAAAGCAACATACACAAACTGTACTGCGATAGTCGATGTTGCGAAACCAATTACACAACCGTGGAACGATGTAGGCATCACAATCCAAATTGTCCAATGAAACGTCATTAATTTACCGAAGGGTTACCGTCGCAATCAAGATCCAAGTCGTGCACTATTGAAGCTGTCATAGAATTCACATGTCAGTTGAAGCATCAGAAAGCGTTGTCCGTCGTCATTTAACGTCATTGCAGAATTTGTCACTCGTTGTAGAAGTTACGCGCAGCACATAACCGAACAAACAAGACACACGTAGATTGAAGAATGAGAATCGCACAAATAACACGAACGATAACGCGATGAATATCCACAGTTGCAACGAAACGTTAGTCGAAACTAAAAACGATACAGATGGCTATGTACAAATGTTGTCCCGTGACTCATCGTTACTGATCGGGTGGCTCCATTTCGCGCAACTCACAACACGTATTCGCGCGTCGACCACGTTCTGCCACCAACTTCACATTCAGTTTCTGTTTCTTAGCCACACACATTGCACGATCACTACAGGCTTTGCTGTTCACACTCTCATCGCCAATTGTCAAACTGCTCTTGAACCGAGTATCCTTGCCTGCGAGCAATTTCATTGGGTTGGTCTCATTAGCAGTCTCATCCTGTTCCGAACTAGCAGTTGTGTTGGTATTGGACACAGACTTCGACTTTCGTTTATTACGTTTCGATTTACGTTGTTTGATAGCCGGTTTGGTAAACTCCGTTTCATCAGAGCAGTCAGACTCAGTAACTTTAGTAGAACTGATGTCACGACCAACTTTCTTTTTGTTCTTCGGTCGCGTAGTCGACTTGTTCGATGCACGTGGCAAAGCAATCGGACCAATCATGTTCTCACACAAAGCACCCAATACAATTTCGGCTTCAGCTTCATTGTCACCAACGATCTCAAACGGCATCGTGCAAATCCGGAAGTTCAATTTCAATTTCAACAGCAAGAACTGTTGCTTCTTGCCAACGTTCGGTTGCCGATACAAAGAAACGAGATTGTTGTTCAGCATGAAGCGATACGCATTGGTACCATTTTGAGACTCAATTCTGGACAACGCTGATTGCGCGATCAAATTTGTAGGACGACTGAAATCTGCCGACATGCAGAATGGATGACCTTCGATGAAACCAAGCACATGTTGTCGATCAGGATCAATTCATTGAGGCGTCTCAAGCCATTCACATTCTGAGTCGAGTGGTTCGTTGACCGGTCTCTTTTCGTCACACGACTTGTCCTCATGTTCTGTATCAATTGAACCGGCCATTCTGGTCTGCTCCTGCAATGGTCACTCGTTGACTTGATCTAGTCGTTCGCAAATGCTGTTGTATGCCAGAACTACCTTGTGTCTGATGTTGAGCATTCGGTGGTTCGTTTCCGTAGTCCGAATCAACCGAGTTCAATTGCTGTTGATCCTGAATCCCTTGATTTTCAGGCAACATCGGTGGTGGTTCGATAGCACCTTGTGTCTCCGGTTGTTCATAACCTTGGACAATGCGAAGAAATCTGATGGTAATTTCGTCGATGTTCTGCAATCCTAATTCTTCGCCGAAAAATTTCAAGATGTCAAATTGATGCACAATCCAATTCGTCATATCATCGAAGTTCATATTGCAGTACTCAGGGCTGGTCGCTATCAAATTGATGCACAATCCAATTCGTCATATCATCGAAGTTCATATTGCAGTACTCAGGGCTGGTCGCTAGGTACCTCTGGAATCTGCAAACTGTCATTGGATCAGGTTGCTGCCATTCCACCACGTTCAAATTGACGAAACCATTGTGTAGTGGTTGCATGACCATGTGTGGTACGACTTCGCCTCTGGCCCTGGCTTCTGGTGTATCCAAACTGGGTACGGCCAGAACGGCAACGACACGAGTGGCTCAGAAAGTGATGATGATGGTTGCATGAATTGCAACATGGAGCAATGTTATTGTGGTGCTCGACCTGGCGTGATTTACAAGCCGAAACAGGTCAAGATGGGGAAAACCAGCTATCGACCAGATGTTCACTCCCAAAAAATCAAGTGTGTTGACCTGACGAGCGAGCGCCCATGCCTTTGGTTGAGTCATTTTATTCCGGCTTTAGTTCAAGGTTGTCGAGCGCACGAAGACAGATATTCACCACACGTTGAATGAGACACAGGGCACAGGGTCTGGCAAAAAGTTTGCGTTTCTGTGCAACACTGTGATGCGTGTTGGCTAGTTGATAGATTAGGCGTTTGTGATGGGCGAGATCTTTGCGTTCAGCGGATATGACAGTGACGTCTCGCAGAAGTAGGTTCAAGAAACACGAGCAGAGCACACAGATGAAATCGGCACTTGCGTGCTCAACAATTGATCGTAGTAATTTTGTTTCGCATTCGAGAATATAGCGTAATAGAAGTTCATGGGCAAGAAGTTATTGAACACCGCTCATAATTGAATCATTATAGTTGAAATATGATGGGCGTTTGATCTGAAAATCGATTGTAAGTGTCGTGACGATATTGTGCAAGCTTATGTTGTGTCTGACAAGAGTACGCGGGCCTAGAAAACCCACGTACTGATAACGGAATGTGAATGCTTATAATGTATGACTTTGCGTTGCTTGTTCAGTTGCAGTGCAGTTGGATTTGCGGAATGGAATGAATAAAGTAGCAGTAGAAAGCCAACAGTGAATAAGAGTCAATTCGTCACTATATTCTGGCATAACCCTGTCGCGTCGAGTCGAATCCGAGTGCGAAAGAAGTCCAATGTCGTGACCCCTGGTCGTGCAGCCATTTGTTGTGTGAGCTGGCACAAAATTTTGAACAAAAGTTGATTATGTGCACATTTTGTGACGTGCACTGAAAATTTATGGCCACGTGTGCGTAAATGTGAAATTCAGTGACGAAATTCATCGGCGTCGTGTGACATTCAATTCGTGTTGGCAACGTCGCTCTCTTCTCAAGGGGGGAGGAGGAGCATTGTCGTCCACTGCATGCAGCTCCTGGAGGGTGGCCGCACCTCCAGTACAACCCGTCAACACCGATACGTTGAACATCAACTCCAATAGCCAACCAATCACTCCACACGGTCAACAATAGTCGAAGTCGATGGCAACGAACTGCAACGAACGGCAACAAACGACGACGAAGCGAACAGACGACCTCCCCAAACGCATGTGCAGTCACCGACAGGCTGTCCGACGTTGCGGACAAGGCCGGACCGAGGACAGTTGGGAGGGCCACAGATGGATTCATGCCTGATGGTCACTCAAGGTGACACTAAGCTGATCGGACTGGAATTGTGACACATTCATCATTTGAACGAGATTCATTTGAACGTAGTGATGATTCATTTGAGATAGAAATTTGAGGCATATTCATTTATTGAGCTTCTTGAGGGGGAGAATGTCGTGACGATATTGTGCAAGCTTATGTTGTGTCTGACAAGAGTGCGCAGGCCTAGAAAACCCACGTACTGATAACGGAATGTGAATGCTTATAATGTATGACTTTGCGTTGCTTGTTCAGTTGCAGTGCAGTTGGATTTGCGGAATGGAATGAATAAAGTAGCAGTAGAAAGCCAACAGTGAATAAGAGTCAATTCGTCACTATAGTAAGGTTGATTAGATTACTCTAAAATTGTGAGCCAAAAAAACCTTCAACGATCCCTGTTCGAAGCACAAACTCTGGTCGAGTATGGTTCTGGAGATCTAGCACAATATAGCTGAATTCCAAATTGTTTACGCTGCGGTTGAGTTCGTGACACAAGTCTACCGCTCGCATACACTGCGCAGTCATCTTTGGGAAAACTTGACGTGCCACCAGACTGAGACCGGCCTTGTCGCGAAGAGTTTTCATAAATGCGATTACACTGGAATACGAAATAGCTGTTTCACAATCATGTTGACAAGTAGTGACTCATTAAACGAACTCGCAGTTGCGGGTAATGTTCCGCCAAGAACTTTTATGCGACATGAAAAATGACTGGGTCAACGTTATGGAGCTTGCATTCAAGTGATGTGACGAACCAAGCATCAACGATTGTAACACGGGGCTGTCACATTGCTCCCAGATGTCGTCTGTAAAACAATGACTAAATACAATCATAACAGAGAGCTTTGCTTGCAAAGCGTGCTTACCTAGAATGACCAGTGCTGGTTGTTCGTAGGTTTCTGACTGAAGTTCGGATTCAAGCAAAGTAAGATCAGGCAAAGCAACAAATCTGCCTTCGAACAAGTTTGCTAGAGAGTCGTAATGAGGCTGATGATACTTGTATACCAATATTAGTTTACGAATTGGCGTTTCTAAGATTATTTTTCGAGCGAGTGCCATCGCAAGCACAGTTTTACCGGTACTGAAAAGCAAACGAATTCCAAGCTGACTGCCACATTTATTCATAGACACGTTAGAAACAACTAACCAACTGGGACCGGCAATCAACATCCTGAAAGGATGTCTGAACAATAGAGAACCTTCAATAACGCGCTCCATGGTGCAACAGGTGGTTTCGACGCACATACGATTTCAACTGTGGAAACCGCTGCAACATCGATTCCAACAATTTCACATCATTCAAATACGTGTCAGGAGAGAAACTGATCAGTAAACCCACAATAGTGTGGTGCTGTGAATAGTACAACACACAATAGATGGACCAGAGACCGAAGTGCAGGTTGCACTTGTTTTGGACTGAATCTGAACTTTATTTTCAATGAGCGACTTCGCAAACACGTTGAATGAATGAGCGAATACTTGCATTAAAACATGACACAGGCCGACCGAAACTATCGAGCCAGTAAACGAAACTATAAGCAGTAATGATCACAGGGACGAAATGGCCAAGCTTTCCTTGCATGGCCTCATCTCGACTGAGCGTGTTCACAATCAGTGACACGTCTCGTTTTGCTGGCACTGCAACGTTGCTGAGATCAGTCGAAATAAAGCATCCAATGAACATTTTAGCAGCATTTTTGTCGGACGTGATCAAGTCGATCAACATTTGTCCATCCATTACGCGAAAAATGTGTAGTCAGACGAAACGTCAAAGTTTTGGCTGATGGTTAGTTGATTGTTGTAGACCTGAAAATACAATTTTTTTTACATGACTCATGGAAACATAAAGCAAATAGAACGTCAAACCTGATATTGGTCGCACAATGACTATATGAGAATCCATCCCCATATTTTTCCTACATCGGCAAGGAGGGTTTTTTTTCAAATTGCATCACGTTTTGACAAGGCGTTATTTTCTCTTTCGTTTCCCGCCTTATTTATCGGGAGTGATCAACGTGTGTGTGCTGTAATCGATTTCACACACAAAGCACGAACTTAGGTTGAACACGGAAACCGGAACACGGAAATAATCTACATACAAACCAGTTTCGTGGATTTCCGTGGCACGGAAATATTTCCGGTTCCCGTGTTCCGTGTTTTTTTTTATTTTCACGGAACATGGAAATATTTCCGTGTGAATAGTTGTTGCTGTTTGCGTCAACACGCGGGCTTTTGACGTCAGCACGCTGGGTTTTGTCATCATCACTGCAAAAGCATCGTTTGCGTGCCTGAATCATTGCCGTGTTCCGTGGCACGGAAATATTTCCGTGTTCCGTGATTCTCCAAAACATTCACGGAACACGGAAATATTTCCGTGTTCCGTGATTCTCCAAAATATTCACGGAACACGGAACACGGAAATATTTCCGTGTTCCGGTTTCCGTGTTCAACCTAAGTCCGCCCACATCCTCCCCCTCAGGAAAAGCAAAGCAATTAATTAATTGATCAATGTGATAAATCAATGTTATTTGACCAGTCCATTCATTCCAGTAATTTCTTTCTTCTTGAGTCCTTTCCTTCATTCATTTAATGTCTTCTTTTGACTGTTCGTAACTCTTCTTTGCCGTCGAGGACTGTCGTAGATAGACATTCGAATCGAGACGATGAATCAGTTAGAGATGTAGATAGTCGAATAGATGTGGATAGCTGACGTCGTAGACGATATAGACGACAGCATACGTGTATAACATTGACGAATACGATACGCGAAGATAAACGAACAGCACAATATAAATCGACACACGATTAACGAGCACGAAAATCAACGAAATATACGATTCACGAATCCTTGAATCACAACAGGAAGCAATTTAACGGTCACCAACAATCCGATACCAACAACAACACACGTAATGACCGTTGTTCTCCAATGGTCCCACATTGTGGTCGCAATGCTTCCGATTCCAAGACTTTCATACGCATTTTGTTTCACGCTGATGTGTCCTGACACACTTCCCAAGTGTTTCTTGTCCACGAATGCCAGTTCACCGATCAATTCAAATGTGGTTTCAACCACTCCACACGTTACGGTACATTTTTCTTTCACTCTCGGTGCGCTAAAATGAATTCGAATGTCGTTTACCTCCCCGCCAGGAGTGCAGCGAACACCGAACCGAAACTCAGAACAACGAACGTGCGCCAAGGTGTCTGAGAAATCGGAAATGCACGACAAACGAAGTTTAGCACCAACCAAATTGATCGAATTTGTCTCGATGTACAGCGTACCGAGCGGTTCTCCGTTTCTGGACTGCAACAACAGACACGATACTTGTCCAGTTGGAGGCACCGCCATTCTCACGGTGTCCTGAATTTCACATTTCTCAGGACTGTTGCTGCTTTGCAGGCATGCTTCTTGTTCAGATGTCACCGTCACGGCATCGTAACACGCAGAAGCACTGTGCGCCATGCATGCCACAAATATCACCAACATAAACAATGATGTGGCAGCACTGACCGAACGAGGCACACGAACACCAGTATTTTCTGGTACCTCCTGAGCCACAGGATTCATTTCGACACGTTCTTCCGCGCATTTGTAAGCCACTGTGGCAGGTTCAGCCCGTTTCTTCGATGAACAACAATTGCACCTGCAGCAACATTTTTTCAACTTTGTCCAACACGACTTGCTGAACGAACTCGCTTTCTCACGGATCTTCGGTATGCACATGAACAGCGAAAGAATGAGCGCCAACGTACAATATGCCATCAACCCGCATAGGACGATCACGTATGTTGGGAAACAGTGCGAATTTTCGACCATCTCAGAACAGAACGTACACTGAATGGTCTCACAGAACGGATTTTTTTCGCACGTGACATTGCGAATCCACACGAGTTCGCCCTTTTGCCACGCCTGTACGTGAACGTCATAGTCATGCATTGACACTTCGGGTGAGAACAGAATTGTTGACCTCATTGGCGGATTCGGTTCCCGAAAGCACACTGCCCCAGAACACATCTCGATCAACGACAAGTGGGGCGACACGACAACTTCAATTCCGCCTTGCACACACCGAATGTCACATTGATCACACTGAGTCATTTTTGGGGCTCGTTTTGTCAGGTGATCGTAATAAGTCACGTTTTTCAGACCCCATGCAAACACACGAACCGACTGTCCGTTTGCATTGTACAAGATTGCTCGTTCCTGGAAACGGTAGTAGCACAATCTCGTTGCCGTTGCTGAGCAATTGTGCATTTGACAGTAATCTGGGGTGCCGGTTATGTTTCCACGACCATGGTTCCCGACACATACGAAGTCATCTTTCGTGATTTCGAACACTTTGATGTTCAATTGATCAACGAACACCAACGAACCATCGGATAATTCGACTTGAGGAACGAGTTCGGTTTTGGGCTCGGGGTCACAATTGACGTTTTCAACGAACGAACAAACGTCTGGCTTCATCGAATTCAGCACCTGTTCGTCCCCGACCTTGCTTTCCAGAAAACGATCGTTGTCAGATCGCGAAACGCAACCTTGTGCCCAATTTGGACAGCCACATTTGTCTGAACATTCACCATTCACGACTTTTGTGCCATTCGTGCACGACAGAGGCAACCAACACATCACAGCCTCTTCGTTACGAAACAGAACATAGCTCGAATCAACACAATGATCAGCACGCAGTTGATTCATTTGCACGTAACCGGTCAGATTCGAACATTGGCCTGGCAAGAAATGCTCGCCCATCACAGGCGACAGACAAAATAACACAGCCATGGCCGTCACAAGTGCTGTACTTGCGCCCGTTCCTTTTGCAATCAACCGTGCGGAACGACGCAGCGTTGGAGCTGCCGATTCAACTTCAATTTTGTTTTTACTGCATCCTTGTGCAGATTCACATTTCTGTTCTTCATCTGGTTTCAATTCGTCTTTGTTTTCTTCGTCTTCATCGGTCAGCTCAAGCGGAATCAGATGGCCAATGGATCTGGTCAACAAATGACCGTTTGCCAACGCGATTTCAGCAGAACGACACTGCCCGTCATCGCCGTAGAACAATTGCACGATCCTGGCCAATTTCCAACAGCCTCTGGGTGCATTAGCATCGTCTAATAGCACCACAGCACCGACTTTCGGTTTCATTTCAACGACACCCTTTTTCTGCGAAACAGACGAGACACAACGTTCACGCAGGGATGTCAGATATTCAGTTGTGTACAAATGCCATGCCTTGTCCAAATTCTTCAGCTGCTTTGCCCAATTCTCTTTGACCATTTTCTCGGTCGACATTTGACCTTCCTCATAATCCGGATCGTCATCCTGATCGAACCGAATAGCACCACATTCACGGCCTGGTGCCAGGAAGTCAATCGGGCGCAGCACTTTGAACGAATCGGCATCAGAGTACACGTATGTCAAGGGTCGAGAATTCATCATTGCTTCGACCTCGACCAGCAGCGTTTGAAACTCATCCAACGTCAACAACCTTTTCCCAGCTGCTGCTTTGATCATTCGCTTCAAAATTGACATCATACGTTCGTACATACCGGCTTTCCATGGCGCCAACGGAGTGTTCATGCGCCATTCAATTTCTTCCCTGGCCAAATAATCCATGTACTCATCCGTTTCCGTATCCTTTGGCCAGCATTCACCAACAATTTTCTTCAACAACGTGAAGTGGGACGCATGATCGCTGAAAATTTGCTTGGGCTTTCCACGTCGCCCAATGAACCGCCGCAACGCGTTCAAACATTTGTCTGTTGACAAATCTCGTGCCGTATCGAGATGTACCGACCTGCTCGAGAAGCACGAGAACAGCGCGACCCACACTTTCATTGGTTCGGTCGATTCAGCATTCTCTTTCACATAAATCGGTCCAGCATAGTCCAAGCCCGAGTTTTGAAACGTAGGCGATCGAGACACACGCTCTACGGGGTACGGCGGACTTGCCGGCAATTTGTACGCACGACCTTTCAATTTTCGACAGACAACACATGGCCTGATGAATTTTCGAACCTGAGATCGACCCGCAACCAGCCAATAGTATTGTCGCAATTCGGCCAATGTTTGTTGCAAGCCATTGTGCATGCATTTTTCGTGGTATTTCAACACCACCAGTTTCGAATAGTGCGTGTCTTTCGGCAACAGTATCGGATATCGAGCATCATCCGACAGTTGGGCATTTGCGAATCTGGCTTTTGAACGCAACAGACCATCAGCATCCACGTACAGGCCATGCTGATCGACCAGTTGGTGCCTTTTGCCCAAACGTAGCGCCTCAAACGCATCGCCGAAATGACGGTTCTGCACTTCACGATCGACACACAATTTTGCCAACTTCACTTCCTTGGCAGTCACGAACCCACGGGCTTTCATTGTCTGTTTCACCCGTGCATACAAACTCTGGTTCTCGAGACGGTCATCCGACAGTTTCGACAGAACGGACATTTTCAGGTACCGCAGTACATACACCATCGACAATGTCAACTTGTCGTACGAACCGAAATTCTCGAACGAAATCACGCCCAAACACGAATCATGGGATGTACGACCGACTTGGAGCACGTTCAATGACTGTCGTTTGTTCTCGACCGTCTTCCGAATTTCTTTCAGTTCCTCCACCGTGATCGGCTGCCAATTGTCATGTACAGGCCAGCACGACTCGTCTTTGGTGAGGAATTCTGGGCCGTGCCACCACAACTGATTGCTTTTCAATTCAGCCAACGAACAGCCTCGGGTGGCCACATCGGCCGGATTCAATTTCGTGTTGATGTACCGAAATTCGCAATCCACTTCACGAATTTCATCAACCAAACGATCAACGAATTTTGCCACCGACTTGGGCGAACGAATCCATGACAGCACAATCTGCGAATCCGAATGCAACACCAACTTGGTGACCTTGGGCTGACCGAGATGCCCATCGACAAATTTCAGCTCTTTGGCGCCAATCGACGCCGCCAACAACTCGCATCTTGGCATCTTGATGTCCTTGTTCAATGGTGCCAAACGAATTCGCCCGAACAACAAATAGCATTTGTGCACGTCACCTTTACTGACCCTGGCGTACACATTGCCTGCGAATGCACGAATACTCGCATCGACAAACGCATGATACTGTATTGTTGTATCATCGCTGGTTCCGATGAACCGATCAATCCAAACAGTATCGACTTGGGCCAAGTCGGATTCGATCGTTTCCCATTCTGCGACCATGTCGTCTGGCAGCGGAACATTCCATCCGAACTTGCCAGCGTGCAGCTTTTGAACGAACAGTTTGGCACGCAACGTCACCGGGCCCAACAAGCCTGGTACGTCGTACAGGGATGCCTGCACACTGAGCGCATACCCTTTTGTCACGGTCGCATTTTTATCGATTTTCCTGGGCTTTGTGTAACCCAGTCTGTCACGGTCATAGTCCACTTTGACACCGAGAGCCTTGACATTCTCAATTTTCATTTTGTCCTGCTCAGGAATGTTGGACATGAACCATTTTGAATTGCTGACAAACTCCCTGATGATCATGTTATGCTCCGAGAACACGGCTTTGGCATAATCGTACGTTTTCATCAGGTCTTGTTCATTGTTATGTCCGTAGATCAGATTGTCGACGTACATGTGTTTGCTGATCTCGGATGCCAGCTTTGTTTTCTTCTCACGCAACATGAATCTCAGCGATTCCATCAACAACCACGGTGATGCAACGAAACCGAACAACACCACCGCATATCGCATCACGCGAATGTTGTCTTCGACCTGATCTGTCTTTGACGGGTCTTTCCAGTACAGGAATCGCGTCATGTCACGATCCTCCTTCCTCAACCTCAATTTCATGAAGGCCTTGGCGAGATCTGCCATGATGTAGAACTTGTACGTTCGAAACTTCAAGATGAGCCCACACATGTTTGGCAAATCGACCGGACCGCGAAACATAGCGTCATTGATGCTGCGGTCATTTTTGCCTGCTCGCAATGAGCCATTCGACACAATTCTGGCCTTCGTTGTGGCCTTCTCGGGCGTATGAATGCACGACCACGAATGATACGACACCGGTCCATCAGGCACGACTGGCGCTTCTTCAATGTACGTTTCGTGTTCGTACGTTTGCCTCACACCGTCAACTGCCTTCAACAGTTCCTCATTTTTCGCCAGCCTTCTGCCTTGGCTACGAAACTGCGCCAGTGCCAGACCGTAATGATCGGCCACATTTGGTGGTTCTTCCTTCCACGGAAAACCAACCTCGATTGAACCATTGTCGAGGATTTTCATTGTTTCACGAAATTTGATCAACGCTTTGTCATCATTTGACTCAACCGGATCGTCTTTGACACCAATCACATCCAAAGACCACATCTGTTCCTCATTCAGATGCTTTGTCGGATTCGGCTCCGTTAGGACCAACATTTCATCGTCCGGAGCTTTGGCCATCACATGATACACGAAAACAGATTGTGCGGCCGTTTGAATCACATTTTGGGCCACTTCAGCCCCAGTCAAAACCGGTCCCAATGTAGTATGCACCACCGTCAGACCAGACGGTAACTTCATGGGTTTCTCGGGCAGAATGAATTGCCAAAAATTATCCACCCCGATCAGAATGTCCGGTTCCATTTTAGTATTTCCGTCCGGGAAGTCGTCTGCGAGCCACCCCTCTCCGAACTGACTCAAAAATTCAGCATCTGCCTGAGACAGTTTTGGCAGATATTCAGTTTTCGAGATACGATCCGTCACATGAGCGTTGACCATGCAATTTGTGCCGTCACGTTGCCAGATCAGCACTTGTCCCCTTTTTGAATTCAATTCATTCATCGACGTCCCACCAAATAACGTCAGATTCAACACCGCGTCCTCATGCGGTTGAAAATTGACCTTCTGGCCGAATTTCTTTGTCACAAACGTGATACCACACGCGGTATCCATCAAAATTTGACCCTTCGCACGTTTGCGCGGCTGACCGGGCACGCTCACAGGTGCCTTCGCCGTCATCAACCGCGAATAACGAGACATAGTGGTCGTCATTTGCTGCCCGACCGTCATAGCCGGGGTTTGTGCCACAAGAACAGGATTTGCACTAACCGAATTCTGATCATTCGATGGTTGGTTTCCGGTTGGCGGTTGTGCGCTTTGATCACTCACTTGCACGACATTTGCACCTTGGCGCTGTCCACTCGACTGACCACGCCATTGAAAACGCGTCTTACACAGCGCTGAATGATGCTTGCCAGTACAATGAAAGCATGGTTTTTCCTCGGTACAGTCATGAGAACGATGACCACTGTACCCACAACAATAACACAAACGATTCTGATTGAAATATTTGACACATGCATCATACGTTTGATACTGCGTGCAGTGATCAGGCCAATGACTACCGCCACACATGAAACAGTGCTTTTTGCGGGACCAGGAGCTTTGCGAGCCACCGCGCGCGCCTTGCGAGCCACCCCGTGCGAAACCACCCCGGTTCGCACCGCCGCGACCGGACTGCGACTGCGCATTTTGACCCATACTACTCTGGCTCCGGTCATCCGGGCCGTTTGTTTGCGCAGATTTCGGACCTTTAGACCTTTTACCCCGACCACCGGACTTTTGCACATGAAAACTGCTGGTGGTCACTTTGTCCGGATCAGTATCGGAAGACAAACTCGCCTCCTTCTTGCCCTTGCCTTCACGACCGGCGTAACTGCTCACGCGCTCCTCCTGCTGCACAATGTCCCACAGCTTCTCACGTAACGACGCGACAGTCCAACCACCGACAGGGGTGCATTGCTCGAGCATACGATTGGCAAATTTGGGTAAACGAGACCTGATAGTAGATTCGATCATTGATTCACTCAGAACATCGAATTCAAGACCCATGGCAGCCAGATTACGAACAGCTGTATCTGCCGCCTCAACAACGATCTCGACCGCTTTGCCATCACCCGACTGTGGCTTGGGCAAATTTTGCAGCTGTGCAATAAACGCCAATTTCAACGCCTTCTCATCCCCATACCTTTTCACCAACAAACTCACGACCTCATCGTAATTCTCGTTCGTCGTTGCGAAACCTTCGATTGTCACGGCTGCCTTTGCCACACACGAACGTTTGAGCAACCCCAACTTCTCGGCTTTGGTGTACGAATTGTCGTCGTGCACGTTGGACTTGAACTGCGTCCAGAACTCGGGCCAATTTTTGATCTGTCCGTCAAACTGCAGAGGCTTCAAAGATTCATATTTGACCGACCTCGCTGGCCGGGACTGAACGGTAGTTAATGCAGTGGCGAGCTGCTGCACTAACGCAGTGGTGTCTCCGCCTGAGCCCGTCTGTCTGTCACCACTGGCGGAACGACTTTTACGACCAGCTTGCGTAACGCACTCATCAAGCTCACACTGTTTCGACTGCAAAAAACACACCAACCGCTCAGCATCATCGAGCATGGGCACATATTTCGACTCGAATCTGTCGTCGTACTGGGCCAGCTCGTCCTTGTATTCTTTGGAATTCTCATCCAGGGCAGCCAGAGCGTCATGCCAATCGGTCTGTATCTTGGACAGTGTCGTGATTTTGGCTTGAAGCTGCTTAATGAACAGGTCAATTTCATATTTGGCTGCGCGACACTTAGCAATAACGGAACCTGGGTCATCTTGCGCATCGAAGAACTTACGCGACCCGTAGTCTTTCGCGCGCACTTCATTGAGCACACGTGCCAACGATTTCCCAGAGTTGTCCACGCCTTGTCGAATGCTGCGACAGGACCGTGTTGCCATTGCAATAATTGTCGACGAATTCAATTGCAATCTTTTTCACAGGGATTCAATTTTTCCGTGTTGGAGACTCAAAACACACTTTCGGGGCAGTTCACATTTCGCTGGATGCCACATGTAGTGACGATAATCCAGGACGGTTTTACATGCTCTTTATTCACACTTTACTTCCAAACCAACATACACAGAGTCAAAGCACAAAGTGAAGTTCACAAGCACAGAATTGTAGGAAAACAAGTCAGCCAGTTAGGTTTAGTCAAAACATCAATCAATAGAACAGCGTGGGTTATTGCGTTACACTGCTGCTTAGCTGCTTATGTAGCGAACACGTGATTATGCATTGGGGATTAGTCACCACA
>JASAMV010003917.1:0-30134 GCA_030248065.1 Rhynchonema sp. JSB1_4
AACTAAACATGACTTGGTTTTTGTCCGAGAAGCAAATGCTCACGTCCATGTAATTGGCTTTGGAAGCAGTGGCGTTAGTGCGATTTAGCGGTATTTCTGGGATATATTTGTCTGGCTACATCCATAAAATTTTCATCACCAATCGCAATAACGTCATCCACGTAACGACCAACAAATTGTAACTTTCTGACAAGTTCTTTGTTGTCCGTTTTTTATTGGTCTATTCACACTTTGATAAAGTCAGATCTGTAATCAGAGGAGCACATGCAAGGCCCATTCCAACCCCTTTTGGTCTGTTTGAATATTTTGTTGGCAAATTTTACATAGAACTAAACCTGGTAACTATTGATAGTAGATCCATAATATCGAAAGGCGTTAGTGTGCGGTCCTTCTCAGTAAAGGTATCCGTGTACTGTATGTTTCGCCATGAATTGAATATTTTTTGCCCGCATTTTTGAACAATAAGGTAACGAGCTGGTAAATTTGCTCGAATATCATCGCATGCGGCAGGTTTGGACAGCGTGCTGAAATCCGCTGTGACTACTATAGGTCTAACTTTTTTGATGCTCAATTGACGAATCATTTCTTGTACATTTTTGATAGCCCAATAGCAGTTGGTACCCGATTGCAATTTGATAATATGACAACAAGTCTGAAAATGCCCCCTGAGGGCTATTAGTGCCCTATGTAGCAGTACACTCAGTGGTTTCAGACTACTAAAATTTCTATGAGTCATAAAACCTATGTGTTATGGGTTTTCTTTGTAGTTTGGAATGGTGAAAAGCTTTAGGTAGTTTTGTTGGCAGTTGCAAGTCTCTTGATAAATTCCTGATTTTAGCTTTTTGGTGTTTTGAAAACCATGTTGAATTTGAGAGCCAATTGTGGAGCAGACTTGGTTAATTGCAACGTTCAGTAACTTCCGTGGCTAAATCCAGTTTCATTCCCAATTCTTGGCAAATAACTTGCACGTAGTACTTTTTACAGATAAAAACAAAATTATTTGACGCTTTGTCTGCTGGAGCTATGATGAACTTGTCGTGTAGCTTGTTTAGCGCCTGTCTCACGTTGATGGTGAAAACGTTTTTAGAGCTATTGCTGTTGCTAACACTTTTTGTAAAACCAAGTTTTACGATACAATACAGAATTAACCCAGATTCTGCACTCTCTAAACTCAGTTGGTTCGATCTTGGATTTTTTGGCTATTTCTTTGAAAAACGAAACAAAACTTAGAATAACGCCCTCGTAGGCCTCAAGCCAGTCCAGCTTCTTTGGTGGTCGATATTTACAACCCTTTGTGAATAGGTTTCTAAGTCCTGTGTTTGTTATCATCCTAAGATCCCTAGTGACGACATGTCCTGCTTGATAGTAACAAAATTTGCTCAGTGAGCAACTACATGTACTTTGAAGTATTTCGACCAATTCTTTCGCATTTAAATGCTTCAGAAATTTACCGTAATTGGTTAGTGATGTACTGATAGGTGGGTCGTTGGTATACGAGACTCTGACGTTTTTTAAAAAGGTACGAGAGGCCGCCGGGGCGAGCCTAACGAAGCGTTTATCTTTTATTAGTGTCTCAACTCTCAGAAGTTCCGTTCCTCTATTCACAAACGGTATTTTCAAAACCGCGGAAGGTGGATCTTTTATTTCCTGTCGGTAAAAATGACCCCTCAGGTAAGCTAACACCAGCTTATTCAACCACGGCTCCAACTGCAGTTGATTGGCAAATTGTTGTAACTTGTATAAATGCACCAATTCTTTCCTACTTGCTGATCTAAGCAGTGTATACATTTTAACCCTAGCTTTTGGGTCATTTTGGTCTATTATTCTCAATTGGGCTTGCAGTGTGCTCCCTTGGTTACTTTTCCTCCTTCGCTTACCGTGTCCTCTGTTGCGTCTTGGGACCGGGGCACAAAAGTACGGTTTCGGTTTGTTGTCGTTGTCGATATCACCACAGTCGCTTATTGTCCCATAACCTTGCACTCTGTCATTGAGGCCGTAGGGAAACGCTGTAATCAGAGTTTTTATCCAAAATGCTTCAATTTCAAGCAAAGTTTTGTCCAAGGCGTTTTTGTTACAGGCCAGAACTTTTTGAATCACCGTTATCTGTAGGTCATTGACACTATGTATATCATTGAAATGGTCAACCAAGAACGTTCCATTTTTTCGATTTCGTATGTTATAGTAATGTTCATAAAATCGTTTTTTCAAAGGTCTTGTTGTTTTTCCGACGTACTGCACGTTACATTTTCGGCAGGTTAATAAATATACGACGCTATGACTGTCACAAATGCACATATTATCATTTTTTGTGCGAAATTGTTTGCCGGTAACACCAGAGTGGAATGTGCTGTGTCCGTCATAGTGTCTACAAACTAAACAATCAGGTTTTTGGCACTTAGTGAACGAACTGGCTTGGTGACAACGGTTACTGCCCCAACATAGGCGGTAATTATTGTTCTCGGTCATGTTGGCAAATATTATATGTTTTGGTATGATTTCAGTATGTATGGCAAGCGGTAGTTTATTGTCCTCATGGAGGGCTGCTCACACTTACTCCAGAGGAAGGGGACGACTGATATTGGTTCTCTCAAACCTTAGGGTGGCTGATCTGTCGTGTACAGCTAAATAGCACTTCCACCCGTCACCCAACTTCCAGTAGAGTCCAGTTGTACCCCGTGTCACTGTCCTCTCTGCTAAAGTTAGGCCGCTAGCGCACTAGCTTACGTGTTATTTATGTAGGTGATGTAATGAAAAGTTAATATTCGTGTAATGCGGTGAATTTCGTGGTCACTTTAGTAAACGTTTCAAAATTAAATTATCCTCAATTTGTCGTCGATTTTCAATACATTCCAACTAAATCAAGGAACCAAAAATTCATGCGCGTAACATAACTGCAACAATAAACGGCAATAGATCCTAGACGCAGCGTATTCTCACATAAATGATAAACGAATAGGGAGGTCTATTCAATCGGTACTACAAATTCACAATCAGATATCGTCGATGTTGATCGGGTCCGTGTTTTTCGCTCCACTGTCACCTTCTCCAGCACCACTGGTCCCGGCCACCGTCCCTTCCGACATTGTGCCACCGAGCGATTTGGGCACTTTCGCTCGCAGTTTGGTGATGTGAACTGGTTGACCCTGATTCGGGTCTAGATGCAACATGTTCGAACCCACCGCCTTGCAGTTTGGGAATCCATTTTCACGAAAATATTTTCGCATAGCGATTTGCTGCTTTTGGTCGCGTCGTGCCCCATCCGTCAATTGACGACCAATCGAGATTTTTGAACCTGTGGGCTGACCCGGCCACGTGTAGTGGCCGTTGGCGTGTTTGCCCAGATTTTTGGTGTTCTCCAGAATCAAACGTTGTGACTCATCGTCGTTCAACTTCACAATAAATGCCCGACCCTTCTCTTCACGGGTGTATCCAGCGATGTTCAATTTCTCATAGTCTTCAATACTCATACTTAGTCCGTTCAAGCAAAGGTACTTGAAGGCCAATGCTGGGGTCTCAGCTGTGCGTGTTGGCATGCCATAGATCCTCAACCAGTTGCTCATCAACAAACCACGTGTGCTCTGAGCGGTACGTGCCGTTTGCACCAGACCCCCGTTCAAACGGATGATATTATTGTGCAGCGTTTTGATTTGTTCAGCAGCGTCTTTCTTTTCGTCGTACTTTTGCAAGCCATATGGGTTGGTTTGATTTAGATTAGGTTGGACTGCGGTGCGTTGACGTTTCTAAAGTCGAAAATGGGGGTAGCAAAAAGTCTCAAAAGATGCCAAAACTGATAACAAAACATATCCGAAAACGATCCGAAACGTAACGAAACGAAACAACAAAGGAAGTACGTATATTGTTGCTGCTCGATGCAGCTCATGTAGGGTGCCGCGCAATGCAGCTCATGTAAAGTGCTGCGCAATGCAGCTTGAGTGGGTTACCGCGCAATGCGGCTCATGTAGGAGTGTCCGTAATATAACTGTAGGAAGACTGGTTGCTAAACTTGAACAATAACAACCATTGTCACCAAGCCAGTACGTCCTTATGTGGCTCAGAAGTAATCTTTTCCGAAAGATTTTTTGTGTAAGCCACTTCCTAAACCGTAGGGGCGAGAGCGCTCGCCACCACACAAAATTTAGGATTGGTGGTAATCCAAATGAATCAAGGGAACTGATCCCAACCTGCTGATTGTGGGCTTCGTCCGTCGCGCTTCTTTTTGTACCGGTTGTGTTTGAAGACGTCGTGTTTTTTCCCCGTTGATTTTGGACGGTGTATTTTGGCGCGTTCTTTTTCGGCGGATTTTGCTGGGACATGCTGTAAAAATAAAGTGGATTTTTTACTCAGGACACTTATGTAATTGCACGTTTCGGGCCTGAAATCAGACGTGCAATTACGGTTGCAGTCACTAGGCCGGCCCTCATCAGTGATGAAACCTAATGACTTTAATGGTCATAAAATTTATTACCCTTTATTGATCGGCAAATTTGAAGACGTTGAATCAGCTGACAATATTGAGCACTAATTTAATCGATTGTACTTTTGTTGTCGAACCAAATTTTTCTGGAATTTGAGGTTTATTTTCGAAAATTCTGAACAGCAAAGCAATCAGCCTTTTCTTCTCAAAACCTTTCTCTTTCATACGAGAAATTAGAGTCCGAGTGGCTTTAATAAACTCAAGTCTCGTGTTCACAAGTGTGTGAAACCTGTGTACCTGGGCGATAAACACCCCATATCCAACTGAACGATGCATATTGCTGTCAGCAAAACTATACTTCTCGACTTTAAAGTTGAAGTCTTCGGTTTTGTCGTACAAACTAAACATGACTTGGTTTTTGTCCGAGAAGCAAATGCTCACGTCCATGTAATTGGCTTTGGAAACAGTGGCGTTAGTGCGATTTAGCGGTATTTCTGGGGGATATATTTGTCTGGCTACATCCATAAAATTTTCATCACCAATCGCAATAACGTCATCCACGTAACGACCAACAAATTGTAACTTTCTGACAAGTTCTTTGTTGTCCGTTTTTATCAAGAAGTCGTATTCACACTTTGATAAAGTCAGATCTGTAATCAGAGGAGCACATGCAAGGCCCATTCCAACCCCTTTGGTCTGTTTGAATATTTTGTTGGCGAATTTTACATAAGACGAACTGGTAACTATTGATAGTAGATCCATAATATCGAAAGGCGTTAGTGTGCGGTCCTTTCTAGTAAAGGTATCCGTGTACTGGTATGTTTCGCCACTGAGTTTGAGATATTTTTTGCCCGCATTTTTGAACAATAAGGTAACGAGCTGGTAAATTTGCTCGAATATCATCGCATGCGGTAGGTTTGTAAACAGCGTGCTGAAATCCGCTGTGACTACTATAGGTCTAACTTTTTTGATGCTCAATTGACGAATCATTTCTTGTACATTTTTGATAGCCCAATAGCAGTTGGTACCCGATTGCAATTTGATAATATGACAATAATTGCGAAAATGCCCCCTGAGGGCTATTAGTGCCCGATGTAGCAGTACACTCAGTGGTTTCAGACTACTGAAAGTTGCACCAGCTATAAACCTGAATGCGTATGGGTCTTTGTGTAGTTTGGGAATGGCGAAAAGTTTAGGCAAAGTTTTGTCGGCAGTTGTAAGCTCCCTATAGTAATCCCTATTGTAACTTTCGTGTTCCGAAACTATGTTGGATTCTAGAGCCAATTTGTGGGAATATACTTGGTTACCTGATGTTTCAAGTACTTTTGTGGCTAAATTCAGTTTTATTCCCAATTCTTGGCAAATAACTTGCACGTAGTACTTTTTACAGATAAAAACAAAATTATTTGACGCTTTGTCTGTATAGTGCAGTATAGTATAGTAAAGCGCTAGTTTCGCGGCTTCGCGCGATTTTTCGCCTATATGGAGTGAAAAATACCGGTTTTAAAAAATTTTGAGCCAAAAATTATACCTGCTGCTGCTACTGTGCCAGCCGGGGCGGTGACTTACGTGGTGCATCAGGATGGCGCGTCACCTACTTACTACTTACCCCTTCCCCCCAGCTGCACCAGTGAAAACAAGTACCGTATTGTCGGAAATAGAACCCGGGGGGGTCTATTTTTTCACTGGAGTCATTTTGGGGGGTTCAATTTATGGGGGGGTCAATTATTGGGGGGGTTATATTTTTCATTTAGCCCCCCGACGAAAAAAATCATTGTTAATAATGCCCATAAAAATGGCTTGTTTTCGGTATTTTCTTGCTTCAACAGCGGCAATTATGCTTAAAAAGCTGTATTCTGTTGTGTACGCAAGCTTAAACAACGTTTGACACAACAACGCAGCCCTACCATACCACTAATCTGTGGTACGGTGAAGGTTGGGGGTGGGGTTCTATTAATGGGGGGGTTCTATTTTTGATTTCGAGCCATTTAGGGGGGATTCAATTAATGGGGGGGTCAATTAATGGGGGGTTCTATTCAGGGTAGTACTTGGGGGGGTGGGGGGTCCCCCCCAAATTCATCTATCTATCGTCAACACTTTTTGATTTCATCTATCTATCGTCCACACTTATGGGCAAATCTATCTATCGTCAACAAATTCTGGGAACAATCTATCTATCGTCAACACATTTCGACCCCAAAATGGGCATTTTTGCCTCAAAATGGCTCAAAATCGGTATTTTTTGTCCCAAATAGGCAAAAAATTGCGCGCTACGCGCGGATTTAGTACATCTATACACATTTTCATTAATATTTACACATTATTACCTACTTAATGCACTATACTATACCTTGATGTTTGGCGACCCCCCCACCATCTATCTATCGTCAACAAGTTTGATTCGACCCCCCCCAGATTTCGGACTTTGGTCATCTATCTATCGTCAACACATTTGGGGTCCCAATCTACCGTAAAAACCTAAATACAGCCCCCCCCGGAATAGAGCCCCCCCCCCGTAATACAGCCCCCCCAAAAAGGGATCAGTGAATTAATAGAGCCCCCCCCCGGAATAGAGCCCCCCCCCCTAAGTAACATCCCCTATACTGTAGTGTATTAAGGCTTGATAGTGGTATACAGGTACATTTATGCATGTTTGTTGTTCGTTCAGAGCACATAATACGCCTCCTATTGACGAATAGACACGAATAAATGCGATTACAAGCGAAAAAACATCCTTTCAACCCCCTTTTTAGGGGTTTTTGGGGGTATTTCTGGGAACAATTTTTCAGGTTCAGGTCAGTGAATTAATAGAGGCCCCCCCGGAATAGAGCCCCCCCCGTAATAGAGCCCCCCCAAAATGGGGTCAGTGAGTTAATAGAGCCCCCCCCCCTTCTATTTAGGTTTTTACGGTATCTATCGTCAACACCCTGGCCAAGTACTACACTGGTTCTATTTCCGACAATACGGTACCTATTCTGCAGAAAATTTTCGAATTTTTTTCAGCTTTTTGGACTTTTTCAGTTTTCGGCCCTTGAAAATTGGCTGACCGGGCCGGGCCGGGCCGACCTGCAGCTACCCGGCCCGTTTCCGATTTCTGGCTTGTGAAACTTGAATTTCTTTCGAAATATTTTTTTATTTTGAGGAGGACGGGTTCGGGAGGGCGATTTGTGTCAATGATCATCACGAAAACACGATAACATCATTCGGCATCCATCACGACGAATGAGCCGTAAACAAAATATAATACCAGCTGTTCACGACTGACGTCTTAACGTGGCATGCTTTGGGGGGCGCCGTGGCAAGATAGTATAAAAGGGTTAGCACTTGAGTGAAAATCATTCATTCTTGCCTTTTTGCTGGCAATTCGAAATCTTCTGCTATCATCGTGACACTGACCGACGACAAAGAGCAAAGAAGACCGCAATCGAGAACAAGTCATCAGCATCATGCCGAACCTGCTGACTCGACGATTTTATTGGTGCTGCTTGCTGGTCATGGAAAGTATGATAATAAGCGACGGCACACGCAGCCCATTTGGAGCTTGCGACCAACTTGCCCCGATCCGCGACAGCATATGCAGCTCATTTGGAGCCTGCGACCAACTTGCCCCGATCCGCGACAGCACATGCAGCTCATTTGGAGCTTGCGATGCGATTCCCGCCAGAACTAGGCCGCCGGCGACATAGGTAAACAATGAAAAACGGTCAGTTATGGGTGTTGGAGTTTTTCGGCGTTCTCACGTATTCTGTACTATTATATATAACTCTTACAATTTTCCCTCAATCTAACAAGAACGATGCCCGGTCCGCGACAGCACATGCAGCTCATTTGGAGCTTGCGACCAACTTGCCCCGATCCACGACAGCACATGCAGCTCATTTGGAGCTTGCGATGCGATTCCCGCCAGGACTAGGCCGCCGACGATATACAGTAGGTAAACAATGAAAAACGGTCAGTTATGGATGTTGGAGTTTTTCGGCGTTCTCACGTATTCTGTACTGTTGTACATAACTCTTACAATTTTCCCTCAATCTAACAAGAACGATGCCCGGTCCGCGACAGCACACGCAGCTCATTTGGAGCTTGCGAACAACGTGCCCCCGATCCACGACAGCATATGCAGCTCATTTGGAGCTTGCGATGCGATTCCCGCCAGAACTAGGCCACCGGCGATATAGGTAAACAATGAAAAACGGTCAGTTATGGGTGTTGGAGTTTTTCGGCGTTCTCACGTATTCTGTACTATTATATATAACTCTTACAATTTTCCCTCAATCTAACAAGAACGATGCCCGGTCCGCGACAGCACACGCAGCTCATTTGGAGCTTGCGAACAACGTGCCCCCGATCCACGACAGCATATGCAGCTCATTTGGAGCTTGCGATGCGATTCCCGCCAGAACTAGGCCACCGGCGATATAGGTAAACAATGAAAAACGGTCAGTTATGGGTGTTGGAGTTTTTCGGCGTTCTCACGTATTCTGTACTATTATATATAACTCTTACAATTTTCCCTCAATCTAACAAGAACGATGCCCGGTCCGCGACAGCACACGCAGCTCATTTGGAGCTTGCGAACAACGTGCCCCCGATCCACGACAGCATATGCAGCTCATTTGGAGCTTGCGATGCGATTCCCGCCAGAACTAGGCCACCGGCGATATAGGTAAACAATGAAAAACGGTCAGTTATGGGTGTTGGAGTTTTTCGGCGTTCTCACGTATTCTGTACTATTATATATAACTCTTACAATTTTCCCTCAATCTAACAAGAACGATGCCCGGTCCGCGACAGCACACGCAGCTCATTTGGAGCTTGCGAACAACGTGCCCCCGATCCACGACAGCATATGCAGCTCATTTGGAGCTTGCGATGCGATTCCCGCCAGAACTAGGCCACCGGCGATATAGGTAAACAATGAAAAACGGTCAGTTATGGGTGTTGGAGTTTTTCGGCGTTCTCACGTATTCTGTACTATTATATATAACTCTTACAATTTTCCCTCAATCTAACAAGAACGATGCCCGGTCCGCGACAGCACACGCAGCTCATTTGGAGCTTGCGAACAACGTGCCCCCGATCCACGACAGCATATGCAGCTCATTTGGAGCTTGCGATGCGATTCCCGCCAGAACTAGGCCACCGGCGATATAGGTAAACAATGAAAAACGGTCAGTTATGGGTGTTGGAGTTTTTCGGCGTTCTCACGTATTCTGTACTATTATATATAACTCTTACAATTTTCCCTCAATCTAACAAGAACGATGCCCGGTCCGCGACAGCACATGCAGCTCATTTGGAGCTTGCGACCAACTTGCCCCGATCCACGACAGCACATGCAGCTCATTTGGAGCTTGCGATGCGATTCCCGCCAGGACTAGGCCGCCGACGATATACAGTAGGTAAACAATGAAAAACGGTCAGTTATGGGTGTTGGAGTTTTTCGGCGTTCTCACGTATTCTGTACTGTTGTACATAACTCTTACAATTTTCCCTCAATCTAACAAGAACGATGCCCGGTCCGCGACAGCACACGCAGCTCATTTTGAGCTTGCGAACAACGTGCCCCCGATCCACGACAGCATATGCAGCTCATTTGGAGCTTGCGATGCGATTCCCGCCAGAACTAGGCCACCGGCGATATAGGTAAACAATGAAAAACGGTCAGTTATGGTGTTGGAGTTTTTCGCCCCCCCCATTCTTACATTTATATATTTCTTTTATTTTCCCTCAATCTAAAGGTGCGTCGGTGGCTCATTTGGAGTTGCCTTCCCCATCCACGACAGCACACGCAGCTCATTTGGAGCTGCATGCATTCCCGCCAGACCAGCCCCCCACATTTTAGGTATCTATAAACCAGTTATATGTTGTTTTTGTTCTTATATATACTCTTACAATTTTCCCTCAATCTAACAAGAACGATGCCCGGTCCGCGACAGCACACGCAGCTCATTTGGAGCTTGCGAACAACGTGCCCCCGATCCACGACAGCATATGCAGCTCATTTGGAGCTTGCGATGCGATTCCCGCCAGAACTAGGCCACCGGCGATATAGGTAAACAATGAAAAACGGTCAGTTATGGGTGTTGGAGTTTTTCGGCGTTCTCACGTATTCTGTACTATTATATATAACTCTTACAATTTTCCCTCAATCTAACAAGAACGATGCCCGGTCCGCGACAGCACACGCAGCTCATTTGGAGCTTGCGAACAACGTGCCCCCGATCCACGACAGCATATGCAGCTCATTTGGAGCTTGCGATGCGATTCCCGCCAGAACTAGGCCGCCGGCGACATAGGTAAACAATGAAAAACGGTCAGTTATGGGTGTTGGAGTTTTTCGGCGGTCTCACGTATTCTGTACTATTATATATGACTCTTACAATTTTCCCTCAATCTAACAAGAAAGATGCCCGGTCCGCGACAGCACATGCAGCTCATTTGGAGCTTGCGACCAACGTGCCCCGATCCGCGACAGCACATGCAGCTCATTTGGAGCTTGCGACCAACTTGCCCCGATCCGCGACAGCACATGCAGCTCATTTGGAGCTTGCGATGCGATTCCCGCCAGGACTAGGCCGCCGACGATATACAGTAGGTAAACAATGAAAAACGGTCAGTTATGGATGTTGGAGTTTTTCGGCGTTCTCACGTATTCTGTACTGTTGTACATAACTCTTACAATTTTCCCTCAATCTAACAAGAACGATGCCCGGTCCGCGACAGCACACGCAGCTCATTTGGAGCTTGCGAACAACGTGCCCCCGATCCACGACAGCATATGCAGCTCATTTGGAGCTTGCGATGCGATTCCCGCCAGAACTAGGCCACCGGCGATATAGGTAAACAATGAAAAACGGTCAGTTATGGGTGTTGGAGTTTTTCGGCGTTCTCACGTATTCTGTACTATTATATATAACTCTTACAATTTTCCCTCAATCTAACAAGAACGATGCCCGGTCCGCGACAGCACACGCAGCTCATTTGGAGCTTGCGAACAACGTGCCCCCGATCCACGACAGCATATGCAGCTCATTTGGAGCTTGCGATGCGATTCCCGCCAGAACTAGGCCACCGGCGATATAGGTAAACAATGAAAAACGGTCAGTTATGGGTGTTGGAGTTTTTCGGCGTTCTCACGTATTCTGTACTATTATATATAACTCTTACAATTTTCCCTCAATCTAACAAGAACGATGCCCGGTCCGCGACAGCACACGCAGCTCATTTGGAGCTTGCGAACAACGTGCCCCCGATCCACGACAGCATATGCAGCTCATTTGGAGCTTGCGATGCGATTCCCGCCAGAACTAGGCCACCGGCGATATAGGTAAACAATGAAAAACGGTCAGTTATGGGTGTTGGAGTTTTTCGGCGTTCTCACGTATTCTGTACTATTATATATAACTCTTACAATTTTCCCTCAATCTAACAAGAACGATGCCCGGTCCGCGACAGCACACGCAGCTCATTTGGAGCTTGCGAACAACGTGCCCCCGATCCACGACAGCATATGCAGCTCATTTGGAGCTTGCGATGCGATTCCCGCCAGAACTAGGCCACCGGCGATATAGGTAAACAATGAAAAACGGTCAGTTATGGGTGTTGGAGTTTTTCGGCGTTCTCACGTATTCTGTACTATTATATATAACTCTTACAATTTTCCCTCAATCTAACAAGAACGATGCCCGGTCCGCGACAGCACACGCAGCTCATTTGGAGCTTGCGAACAACGTGCCCCCGATCCACGACAGCATATGCAGCTCATTTGGAGCTTGCGATGCGATTCCCGCCAGAACTAGGCCACCGGCGATATAGGTAAACAATGAAAAACGGTCAGTTATGGGTGTTGGAGTTTTTCGGCGTTCTCACGTATTCTGTACTATTATATATAACTCTTACAATTTTCCCTCAATCTAACAAGAACGATGCCCGGTCCGCGACAGCACATGCAGCTCATTTGGAGCTTGCGACCAACTTGCCCCGATCCACGACAGCACATGCAGCTCATTTGGAGCTTGCGATGCGATTCCCGCCAGGACTAGGCCGCCGACGATATACAGTAGGTAAACAATGAAAAACGGTCAGTTATGGGTGTTGGAGTTTTTCGGCGTTCTCACGTATTCTGTACTGTTGTACATAACTCTTACAATTTTCCCTCAATCTAACAAGAACGATGCCCGGTCCGCGACAGCACACGCAGCTCATTTTGAGCTTGCGAACAACGTGCCCCCGATCCACGACAGCATATGCAGCTCATTTGGAGCTTGCGATGCGATTCCCGCCAGAACTAGGCCACCGGCGATATAGGTAAACAATGAAAAACGGTCAGTTATGGGTGTTGGAGTTTTTCGGCGTTCTCACGTATTCTGTACTATTATATATAACTCTTACAATTTTCCCTCAATCTAACAAGAACGATGCCCGGTCCGCGACAGCACATGCAGCTCATTTGGAGCTTGCGACCAACTTGCCCCGATCCACGACAGCACATGCAGCTCATTTGGAGCTTGCGATGCGATTCCCGCCAGGACTAGGCCGCCGACGATATACAGTAGGTAAACAATGAAAAACGGTCAGTTATGGATGTTGGAGTTTTTCGGCGTTCTCACGTATTCTGTACTGTTGTACATAACTCTTACAATTTTCCCTCAATCTAACAAGAACGATGCCCGGTCCGCGACAGCACACGCAGCTCATTTGGAGCTTGCGAACAACGTGCCCCCGATCCACGACAGCATATGCAGCTCATTTGGAGCTTGCGATGCGATTCCCGCCAGAACTAGGCCACCGGCGATATAGGTAAACAATGAAAAACGGTCAGTTATGGGTGTTGGAGTTTTTCGGCGTTCTCACGTATTCTGTACTATTATATATAACTCTTACAATTTTCCCTCAATCTAACAAGAACGATGCCCGGTCCGCGACAGCACACGCAGCTCATTTGGAGCTTGCGAACAACGTGCCCCCGATCCACGACAGCATATGCAGCTCATTTGGAGCTTGCGATGCGATTCCCGCCAGAACTAGGCCACCGGCGATATAGGTAAACAATGAAAAACGGTCAGTTATGGGTGTTGGAGTTTTTCGGCGTTCTCACGTATTCTGTACTATTATATATAACTCTTACAATTTTCCCTCAATCTAACAAGAACGATGCCCGGTCCGCGACAGCACACGCAGCTCATTTGGAGCTTGCGAACAACGTGCCCCCGATCCACGACAGCATATGCAGCTCATTTGGAGCTTGCGATGCGATTCCCGCCAGGACTAGGCCGCCGACGATATACAGTAGGTAAACAATGAAAAACGGTCAGTTATGGGTGTTGGAGTTTTTCGGCGTTCTCACGTATTCTGTACTATTATATATAACTCTTACAATTTTCCCTCAATCTAACAAGAACGATGCCCGGTCCGCGACAGCACATGCAGCTCATTTGGAGCTTGCGACCAACGTGCCCCGGTCCGCGAAGCACATGCAGCTCATTTGGAGCTTGCGACCAACTTGCCCCGATCCGCGACAGCACATGCAGCTCATTTGGAGCCTGCGATGCGATTTCCGCCAGAACTAGGCCGCCGGCGAGATAGGTAAACGATGCAAACGGTCAGTTCTGAGTATTGGAGTTTTTCGTGTTCTCACGTATTCTGTGTTATTATTTATAGCTCTTACAATTTTCCCTCAATCTGATGAGAACGATGCCCGATCCGCAACAGCACATGCAGCTCATTTGGAGCTGTCGACCCACTTGATCCGACCCGCGACAGCACATGCAGCTCATTTGGAGCTTGCGACCAACTTGCCCCGATCCGCGACAGCACATGCAGCTCATTTGGAGCTTGCGACCAACTTGCCCCGATCCGCGACAGCACATGCAGCTCATTTGGAGCTTGCGACCAACTTGCCCCGATCCGCGACAGCACATGCAGCTCATTTGGAGCCTGTGATACGATTTCCGCCAGAACTAGGCCGCCGGCGAGATAGGTAAACGATGCAAACGGTCAGTTCTGAGTATTGGAGTTTTTCGTGTTCTCACGTATTCTGTGTTATTGTGTATATATAGCTCTTACAATTCTCTTACAAGGTTCCGGTTCCTACTTTCGGACCAAAAATTTATGCAAGGAATTCCAACCCCGAAAGAACTGACTCAATGATAGGAATTCGAATTGGACCAGTTGTGGCTGGGAACTGCTAATCTGTCGCCGCTGCTAAGCGGCTTGCACTTGTGGCCGCAACCGCATTTAGGCCTGTTTCTGTTTGCGGCAACACAACAATTTGAGGTCAGCATGCTGGAAGTTGTCATCATCACCGTAACAGCGCCATTGCCGTAAAAGTGGTCATACAAATGCGGCTTGCGGTTGCGGCTACCAGCCGCAAACCGCGCTTATATAAGTGCAGCCTAAACTGTTACCTTGACCGGATCGTTGTTCGCGAAGAAGGCACACGGCTGTTTGATACAACACAAGATAACGGCTATACGATGCATCAATATCTTTGCAGTTTTACAGTTTTTGACAAAAGCGCGAAAGGCTCTTTTCGGGTCCATAAATTAGCGTTGTTAAGAAGGCCATCGAAAAAAGGAAAAGAAAGCCGATTGAAGGAAAGCAGACTGCGGCAATACAACTTGAACGGCGTGTCCGTGTGCCGGTCATGCGCTGATCTCAGGCCGAACCGAACCAAGAAAATGCAAAACGGAGTTGGTGCAGCACAGCACCATTACGTGCGTGACTCAGCGTCTGCTGAACAAACTAGTTTCGCAACATTTCCTTGACTGGGAGCTGCCATTTCCTTGGTCTTACGCTCATTCTCAGCGCCAGCCCATTCGAAAAAGGAACGCAACCAAGGTGTGCTTGACCAGCATCAGACCCCAACCGAAAACTTGCATAGTTGCAATGTTCCCGCAAGTGTCATTTTTGGTGGTTGGAATAAAATTGGCCCAAGTGCATGATAAATAATATCCATGATGATATTTCTTGTTTCCCGCATCATTTCCATGAGCACCGTTGAGCACACCCGGACAGGCACACATTGTAAAGTACATAGCCCAAACAGTGCAAAATGACTAGTTGCGCATTGCATTAGTAAACGCATTACTCATCAGCTCCGCATGCGGCGAAAAAAACAAGTGTCGGAACAACATCAACAATAACATCACGTGTGGTTTGCCCGTCGAGTTTTGGAATTTTATTTTATTTCTTTTTTCGTGCTGTGGCAGTGTTGCTTTTAAAACTCGAAATCTATCGAAATTTTAGTTTATTTTTCCTTGGAATACTGACTGAGCATGCTGGCTGAGGTACACCAACATGCTCTCCTTCGTATTATACAAGTGCATCAACGAATTGACGACAGTTCTTTATCAGCAGAAGTTTTTGCGCGTTTGCTGTCGTTTTCCTACAGCTCACAAGAAGGAGCAACCAAAGCAAAGTCAAGTGCAGCCGGCTTGTCCCACTGCTCGTCACAATAGCGCAGTAGGTGGACAAATTATGCTGCAAGTGTTATAACTGATAAGGAGAAGTTTCTGCATAGTTTGAGGACACAGTGCTGCTGCTATATCATCATTTTTTATTCATAATCATGTTAAAATTCGCCATGTTTAGCACAAACTCACGATGTCGTCATGTGAGCTTCTCTTTATACTACCTCATTGTTTCACTTCAGAACTCATCACAGGAATTATAAAATGCTCATTCGTAAGTTCGGACTTCACGTTGCCACATTCCTGCTTGTCGGCGTGTCACTCGCCGCCGTTGGCAGCGCAACCGACGTACCGGTGGTGGATGTGGCTGTGCCTCCGTTGCAACAATCGAGTGTGCCACATCTGTTGAAGGTTCGTCACGTTTCTTGCGTCAGGCGCTGCTGCTGAGAACTGATCGTAATTGATGATCGAAACATCAACCATTTACAGCACACGCGCGACAATCGACTGGTGGTCAATCTCGATCTGCTGCAGCGATTCATGGAGCGATCACCGGATCAACTAAGGAAATCGGTTGAGTCAGGTGATGCCGATGGCCTGCTGCAACGAACAATGCAGATCGTGCAAACGCTAGCAACAGAGGTCAACGCTTACAATTGTTGTTTTGTTTTCTTGCTCCACGCATAAGGATATTCCAGGTGACATCTGGCTGTATCATCGGCCTGTTGACATTCTTGAAGAATTTGCTTGGTCTGGCCATGTACAACCGGCGTCTGAATCAATGTTTCATGGATGCGCGCGAAAACGCCACATTGATGGCGGGCGATGCACCACCGATGTGTGACTGTGTCAAGGAGACGAGAGGGCTACTGCCGAATCTGACTTGGACCATGCAAGGTGTGCATACTGCAGCAATGT
This sequence comes from Rhynchonema sp. JSB1_4, assembly GCA_030248065.1. Lineage (NCBI taxonomy): Eukaryota > Metazoa > Nematoda > Chromadorea > Monhysterida > Xyalidae > Rhynchonema > Rhynchonema sp. JSB1_4. Next base: position 16,747 of record JASAMV010003917.1, read on the forward strand.
TGCGCTATCGCGATACCCAACAAACCATAAGTTTGCAGTTCTCGATTCAATGGGAAAGCCAGGGTCGGGCATCTTAGACGGCAACATTCTTTGGATCGGATCGTATCCACAGTGCACCGGCGTGAGGGAGAAAATCAACTCCCAAGAGTTCGTTTCAAATGTGATTTGATTGGTCAAATTTTATTAGCTCACAATGACCAGCGACGATCTTTCAGATACTGGCAAGGCAAATACTGCCGCACCACCCTGTACATGACGAACAGCCCTTTGTCCGCGCTCAGCAGCAGTGAACCAGAGAAGAACGGGGTGAGCGATTATTGAGTGCCTTTGTTTTCAAAATCTAACATTGAAGTGTCGTTGAATGACCGCCTCTTCGTGCTTCAGTCGACGTGCTTCAAGGTGTTGCCTTTACTCAGCTACGGATTGTGCGTGCCAAGCCAATGCACGCAGCAAGATGTTCACACTCTCGTCAATATGGGTTGGTCAAAATCTTCACGGTTCAAGATCCGTTTGAACTTGCCAGTCCATCTGTAACAATGTGCTGCCTCTTCAGTGACTGGCCCGATTGGTGAAGTAAGCGACAAAGTGAACTTATGTGAAGCCGAAGTGACTTGCGACGAATACGCAAACAAACAGTTCGGTAGTGATGGATGGTCGATTGGAATATTGTTGGTCCTTGCGGCTTTCAAATGTGTGTGACGGACAGTGATGATAAAATTAACTGTTTCGCCAGGTGTTTCCTCGTGTTGATCGCAGTGCTAGTTTGCTTCGGTTCCGCATACGATTACTTCGCCTATCAGGAATACATCCAGTCGATTCCGGAATCAGATAAAGACGAAGTCGAGAACTATTATGACAGCCAAAGTTGGTCAGGATGTCAATAACCAAATCAAAATTTGAATAGGGCATGATTGCCTGATGTTTCAGCCTTGTTCGTCAAACTACTGCTGGCGTTCTCGGTCGTGACAAACACGCCGCGCATTTTCAGCACCGAGAAGCGTGATGGCCAAATTCATTGTTTTCATGGATTACGCTTTTTGAGTATGTGTTGGATCATACTCAGCCACACGTACTATTACGCCGGAGTGAGCATAACCATTGGTTGGTTGTGCTGGTCAACATCTGCAGCTCGTAGTTTACAAAAAGTCAATCTGTGTATTTAGATAATCTGTTGGCGACGATTTCGCAATTTCCCAAACACTTCCTGAATCAAATTATCATGAACGGCTCACTTGCGGTTGACACGTTCTTCTTCCTCAGGTTTGCTTCTAGAGGATGGGTAAAAAATAGCTTTACCACGTTAGGGGTCAGGGTCAAACGTGGGAAACTCGTACAAAAATGCCTCAATTGGGCTTGTTTTCGGACATGGGGAAATTGGAATAGTGATGGAATTCATTGGTCCCGTCTTGACGGGTCCTGTTTCATGGACCAAAAATGGCGGGACCAACAAATATGTCAGTACTCGGTAGCCCATTTGAAGTCTATTCACACCAGTATCCCACATATTGCCCTTAACGCAGTAAAGCTATTTTTGACCCCCGGTATCTATTTGTCATCCTGTTCACCGCAACAGACCATTCCGCTTTCAGCGGTCTACTGGGCACGTACCTGTGGTTTCGCGTCACTGAGCGCCAAAAGGGCAAGAACGTCAAATCGCCTGCATTCTGGGCCAACTTCTATTTCCACCGTTACGTTCGGTGAGCAATCCATCAAACTTTCTTGTGAAATCATTTCCTGCCTAAAAACCAAGTCAGTCGTGTTCAGCCTGACACCAGTGTACATGATCATACTGGGCATCCATGTGACCCTGCTTGAATGGGTGTCCAACGGTCCGTTCTGGCATCCGAACGAACGCGAACGATGCGCCAAGACTTGGTGGGCTAATCTTATCTACATCAACAACTTCATTGGCACAAAAAACGAGGACACGGTACGGGCTTGTGTCTGCTACTGAAGTGATTGACGATATTATTCATACTCCATACTTGCAGTGCATGGGGTGGACATGGTATTTGGCGAATGACATGCAATTCTTTGTGTTTGTGCCCATTTTGTTGGTGCTACTCTGGTGGTAAGCTATCTTCCTTCGCTTTTCTTCCTGACTTCAGGATAAATTCAAAGCTTATTGACCTGATTTTCACTGCTTCTTCAGGAAAGACTGGGTCGGCTACCTGTTGGGTGCAGCGTTGATTATCATGTCGGGCGTGGTGCATCTGGTGCTGATCCTGCCAAACGGCGATCATGGCTATTGGCCTCCGGCACCCACACTTACTGCTGACGGTGCAAAGTGTGTTTCGGGGAGTTATGGAGCCTAGATCATTAGATGTGATCACTCATCTTCTGCAACTTCAGAGCCACATTCATTCTCGACTATTGGCCGGAAGTGTATGTCAAACCGTACGTGCGTTGTGGTCCATATGTGATGGGCGTGATGCTGGGCTACGTGCTGCACAAGTACGGGCTCGACATCAAGATGAAGAAGGTGAGTGCTTACGACCACCAACACCAACCATGTAGTCTGATCACGATATCAACAAGTAACGTGACACTCTTCAGTGGCAAGCCTGGCTGGGCTGGGTTATCTGTACGGCGACTGGTCTGGCCGTGGTCTTCGGCCTGTACAACTACTGCAAGACCGGTTACATTGACAACGTGGCCTACACCCTTTACGCGCTGTTCGGTCGAATCGCTTGGGCCGCTGTGTTAGCCTGGATCACATTCGCATGTTGTACTGGATACGGAGGTACCCAACAATGTCGCCAGTAATTCAGAACCACACATTTGAAATGGCTGAGTCAAATCGTCACACCAATCCAACGAACCTTTCACTTCAACAGGCCCGATCAACGCATTTCTGTCGTGGAAAGCGTTCATGCCACTCGGTCGCTTGACGTACTGTTCGTATTTGATGCATCCGATATTGATGATCACCTATTACCGGTGTCGACAGACGACGTTGCACTTTGGCACACATGTTCAAATGGTCGGTAGTCTGTCATCACCTGCCACCATTGTTACTTCTTTTCTTAGTCGGTGGGACCACCGACGTGCTATGTGTGCTCTTCTCAGGATATCATGGACCCTCCAGTTTGTCTGTTCGCATCATATGGGACATTCAGTAGCCAGGCCTGAAACCTGGTCGGTTGCCCATGCATGGCATGTATGTACATTGTAGACCAGGCCATAGACCGTACGGGACCTCCAGTAAGCTGTGCACATACTGCCGGAAGTTATGAGCCCTCCACTGCGTTCAATACATTCGCGTGTTGCAGCTGGGCATGTTCTTCGGTTTCGCCGTGTTGTCATACGCATTGTCCTACGTCGCGTCGGTGGCATTTGAGGTGCCCGTCAGTCATCTGGAGCGAATCGGTCGTGGCAATCGACACAAGAATCGGGGTGCGATGATTGCCACTCAGAATAGCTTGTTGTTGAGGAGCAACACGGGACAGACGCAGGGCAGCAGCAGTGATGGCAGCAATGACACGAGCGAACAGAGCTCGAGGGATGGGGAAATAATTGAAGCGGATAAGGAGAAGAAATAGAGGGAGAAACTAAAAAAATTATTAAGAAAAACACGCCTAACCCACACGAGTCTGCGGTACTTTTCAGCCTGATTTCATGAAATCAAATTATGCCTTGCTAAGTCACCAGATCCTTATTTGTGATTTATTGCTCGAATAACAATCAAGGTTGTATATCATACGGCCTCAATTTGAATAAAATTGATTTGGTCATGCATGGCACACAGCTGATAAACAGATAATCGCTAAAGACGTAACAATATATTTTTCAAAAATAATGCAGATAATCGCTAAAGACGTAACAATATATTTTTCAAAAATAATGGCAATCTGAAGCAGCATAATGATTGGATGACCCGCTGTAAAATGGGCTAAATCAGGCAAAAAATTCCATCAATCACAGAGCACCACAACCATAAATATTGAACAATCAGCATCCAATCACATCAACATAAAACAAGATTAAGAAATAGTAAAATTAGCAAAACAATATAATCATTCCGACTATTTATTACGTTTGACAAGTGTTTCCACTTCCTTCATAACACGCAGACACAATTCCTCCTGATTTGGCAAGGTGACCACTTGAACGGCCACAGGCAAACCGACCCGATCATAGCTGTTTGCAAATTCATCTCTCGTCTGACGATCCCATATATCGTTGCCTAAACAATAACGCAGGATAATTCCCAACTCCAAACAAAAAATAAACCAAACATAAACTAGTGGACATTTACATGGACAGTCAGCAACATCATCAATGTCACTTTTTGTCACGTGACTGACTGGCACCACACCAGCAACAAATTCGAGCACATTGTACAGAAACGTGTAGGTGCCCCCTATCGGTACCTGGAACATAAATTTATGTTTTTTTAACGACAAACAATTATTTTATCCACGAAAAACAAAAAAATCGACCTTATCCGGGAATTCGTTCGAACAAGCCGGATGAGCCAACGACGGACAAATGACCGCATCCAATCCATTCTTCCTCCAATCGTCCACTGCGCGCTGCCTGTACTGGATCGCCTGCCAATAACCGTCACGCAACTCGTCAGCACTGCCCGCCGCACCGCTCATGAAAATGGACAGCCGGGGCAGAAATGGACGTGCCTGCAAAACAATAAAAGGAGGAAAATGTTTCGCACGTCCCGCTAAACAGGGACAAGTGAATGAATCGACGATACACCACCAGTGTTCGAACGGGATCCCGATCCCGCGCTTTTTCATCCTTTAAAACCCATCCCCAAAAACGGAAAAAAAAAAAAAATGGGAAAAAAAAAAAAAAAACAAAAAAAAAAAAAAAAAAAAAAAAAAAAAAAAACACAACACAAAAAACAAAAAAAAAAAAAAAAAAAAAAAAAAAAAAAAAAAAAAAAACCCCCTACACCACCATGGCCTATGAAATGAAAACAGAAACCCAACTATGCGATGAAGTTCACAGTTCAGGAAGACACAAACGGGTGCCACAATGTACAGATACCACTGCGCCTTTTAGTACTTCTTGCACAATATTTGTAATACTAATTTGATACATACCTCCTGGCACCCTAAACCAAGCAAACTCACCAGAAATGCGAGAATTCGACGCAACCATATGGGCAGCCACATGGCCATGAACGTCTGAGCATTCAGTCCCGTCGGATCCTTGAGATCACGTTGCAACCACCGAGTGATCTCTTTGCCTCCGTCCGGAATGAAGATGCGAGCGAACAGCCACACGGCTAATTCGATGTCAAGCGGTTGCCACGACACTGTAATTTTTTTATTCATATAGTTTCCTAACTATCTTTTTGACAAGAAAAATTGTGTTTGCCAGTGGCGTAACTAAAATTCAGCGTTACATGGCGCACTTCCACTAAACCCTGTTTATCTAGTGCCGGCTTACCGTTTTTGAAAAGTTAATTTTTATTGGGTGGGTGCGTAGCGATATTTCACTCAAATACTATGCAAACGCTGGTATTGTACGCGATTCGGCGCTTTTCGCAGGTTCTTGTAAATATCCACGATAACACGCAAGAAGCGCGCGAATTTGTTGCTCAAATGGAACGGAGACGCCAAATTTGACGTTTTTACCTGACTTTTACACAACGTTTCTCTTCTCATGGCCGATTTTTAGGTGGGGTGGGGCACTGCCCTAGGTTATCTGAAGTTAACTGCAGAAGTGCCCACAGCCTTGTTACGCCCCTCGTGCTTGCATAAATCAAGATGTGCTACCAAGTGTGTGTCCCTTCGCCTCCAGCATTTCGCGTGTTTCATGCACCGCCCGCCGCATCATCGGCAACGCAGGGGTGATGCCATCGAAATCATACCAGCCGATTCGCAGTGGCCGGGTGCTTTCGTAAATCTGGAGCAGTTGTGATTGGTATTCGCCGGTGCGTGGGTCACAAAAAAACAGGACAGCAAATATTCACGAATTATCTACAAATAGCAAACACTGAAAATTCTACCTTCCTGTCGAACGGCATCAGACTGAAATACGGATCTTCCACGCGCTGTGATGGAACAAGTGCATTGTCCATTACCAAGGCTAATGTTTCAACCTCTCGTGCCATCGGTCCCCAAGTGCAGCCGTGCAACACCAGACCGGGAATGTTGCAACCGACACCATGCTGGCTCACTCGAGTCATGGTCGGCTGAAAAATACCATCAATGCCTAGCTATTCGTTTTTCAGATGCAATATGAACCTAACACATGTATAGTTTCGGTTTGAACCCTGAAATTCACAGCTTGCCAGAAAACAAATTGTGGATGCACATGGCACGCAGTACATTTTAAAAACCCTGCATTTACGTTTCGCAGACACAAAGCAACTTCTAATACTTGGATAAACACGCCAACCTTCAATCCGGCAATGCCACAGAACGCTGCCGGTATCCGCACACTGCCGCCTCCATCAGTGCCCAACCCAAACACAGACCCATTGAGGGCCAATAATGCGCCCTCGCCACTTGACGACCCGCCCGGCGTCAGGTTTTGATTCATCGGATGCGTGGTCACACCCCAGATCGGGTTCGAACCGTTGAATGAAATTTGGGCCTGAAAAACTACATGTCAAAAATATTTGAAGCCAAAAATTAAGCTAGTAGCGCAGAAAATACGACCACGAACTTGTGGAATGTTTGTGCGCACAAATGGCACAGCACCGCCATCACGCAGTGCTTGAATGCAGAGCGCATCGGCATCGGACGAGTAGATCGGGTCGCCCAAACGATGCGCGTAGCCGAAGGTCGTGTCTTGACCGGCAATCTGACAACGAATGTGTGGATTCGTGTGTACATATGTGTGTTCTTGGGGGACATTCAGGTATAACAATCGTTGCAAGGTGCCCTTGATAGGGAAAGGACCCAGATGGTTGCAAATGCAAGGCATCAGATGCCTGCCCTATCAAGTCTCCGGAAGGTTGCAAAGCAAGGTGCCCCCGGTGATATTAACTGGGGTTAGAGGTTGACGGGGGTACCTGACACCCGACATCTGAGCAAAAAGCAGACACCCGACTAGGGTTAGAGAGATGTTGGGTGTCGGGTGCCAAAAAAGTGTAGGTGTCGGGTGCCTCCAGGTGTCGGGTGTCGGTTTTTTGGGACCCGACACCCGACAGCCCACAATTACGGTTCAAAACATTAGTTTTGCCCAGAAAAGAATTTTGAGAGAAAATTTTCTTCTAACCAAATGTTTCCGAAGACGCAGAATGTGACATATTGGTGCTTACTTCGTGTGAAATACTTGAATTCAGTCACTTAATCAAAAAAATTGCACTAATAATGCGAAGGAGCAAAAATTTGCCTGTTTTTGATCCAAAAACAGGTGTCGGGTGTCGGTTTTTTCCCAAAAACTAGATGTCGGGTGTCGGGTTTTTTTGGGACTGTCGAGTGTCGGCTTTTTATCTCAAATGTCGGGTACTTCCAGATGTCGGGTACCCCCGACTAGGCATGGGCACAATACCGATTTTTAGGCCCACCCAATACCCAATACCTGGCCTCTGACCCAATACTCAATACCAGCTGAGCAGACCCACCCAGCCAATACCCAATACCAGGCGTGGCACCCAATGCCCAATACCTGACCCAATACCAAAGTTGAAGATTATCTGGGAAAATTTTGATTTTTTGGTCGTTTAAAATGATTGTTTAAGTGCTTTTCTATCATTTGAGAAACAAGTTCAGTTGTCAGGTATAGACACTCGAAAGAATTTCTGATCATAAACCATCAATTTGAAGAAAAACTAGAAAAAAATTAGACAAATTATGGGTCATTTTGGTATTGCCTAAATGGAATCGCACCCACCCAATACCCAATACCAAGCGCGCCACCCAATACCAATACCAGGTATTGGGTCAGTATTGGGTACCCAATACCACACCCAATACCAGGTATTGGGTATTGGGTGGTATTGGGTATGGGTATTGGGTATTGTGCCCATGCCTACCCCCAACCTCTAACCCTACACCCGACAGTTCTAAAAATGTCCGACATTCGATATCTAGTTTTTGAACCAAAAACAAACAAAATTTTACTCATTTTAATGCAACTTTTGGCTCAATTCACTGAATTCAAGGTTTTTAAACGAAATAAACTCCAAATGCTACATTCTGCGCCTTCAGAAACATTTGGTTCGAAGAAAATTTTCTCTCAAAATTTCTCTCTCGGCAAAACTGGTGTTTTGAACAGTAAGTGTTGGGTGTCGGCTATCGGGTCACAAAAAACGTGAAAAAACTTTTTTTTCATCCGCCAGTATGTGACCTCCAACTGTTCCTTGACACTGAACGGCAAGCCGAACAGCGCCGGTTTCTCCTTGTCGGCGTATTTTGCGTCCAACTGCATCGCCCATTGTTCAGCATCGTCGATGAAGCCAACCACACAATTAGTCTTGTCGTTCGCTGCTAACATTGCCCATTGGAATGCGTGTAACACGTCCAAAGCTGAATAGACGCCTTTGCGTAGCGCGTCTGTAATGCTTAATTCATTAGCTCTCTGGTGCGGTTTCTCCCTCGATTTTTAACCCAAATGTACACTTTTTTGGCAAAAGTCCGCTCAAAATCACTGAAATGAAAGAGCAGAAACACGCATGCTGCGTGCGATCTGTGCACATTTTATCCCATAAAGATTCAAGCCATGTGCAATTAGTCACGTGGAGTATGCAGCACCCCTTAACAAATTCCTCCCCCGCCACCCAAACCGGGTTTCCCACTACCAAAATCATGGGTACACCAGAATCTCCTCGATTATTGGCCCAACAGTAGAGTATCAGAAGTAGCCTGAGCCAGAAGCCACAGCTATGGCCACTTTAGGGGCGGGTGGGGGTACACAGGTGGAAAAATCCGGGGCGGTTAGGGGGTAATGAACCTGGAATTGGGGGAATTCACTTTAGGTGCAGAGCCCACCGTGAAAAAAACGTTTTTCCGGAGTCAGATAAATTTCGACAACAAATTACCGGAAAATTATCGGCAGTTTATTTTTCGTAGAAAAATGTGTTTTGGTCTAAAAATGGCGAAAATTTTTCTTGGGGATCCGAAACTATGTTACAAAATCGATCAAAAAAAGAAAACAACGCTTTTTCGGACCTACAACACACGTGCGGCACTCGTTAAGCCATAAACAAGCAAAAAACTGCCTGAAAGTAGGTGTTTTGCTCTTTGGAATTTTAAGTACTGGTAACTAAAAAACACACATTTTTTGCCTAAAAATCCCCATTTTACGCCTAAAAATGCCTACTTTAGGCAAAGATTGGGGAAATTAGTGCACCCAGGAGGGGAAATTAGTGTACTAGTGTACCTTGGTCGGGGAAATTAGTGTACCTTAGGGGGGCCTCCCCTCAGGAACTAGGCATGGGCACAGTACCGATTTTTAGGCCCACCCAATACCTGGCCTCCACTGGTGTAGCTGGGGGGGGGGGGGTGGGGGAGCCCCCCTAGGTACAGTAGGTAGGTAGGTTGACGCTCCATGCTGGTACAGTAGGTAGGTCGCCGCCCGGCGGCTGGCACAGTAAGTCGTGATTTTTTGGCTCAAAATGGTATAAAATCGGTAGTTTTCACTCCAGATAGGCGAAAAACCGCGCGCTACGCGCGAAATTAGCGTTTTAGAGTACATTTTCATCAATATTTGGACCTAAAAATTTTGTTCCCCCCCTAGCTCGGCCGGTACAGTAGGTAGGTTGCCGCCCCACATTTTTGGTGGTACAGTAGGTTGCCGCCCCGTCTGGGTAGCTACACCACAGCTGGCCTCTGACCCAATACTCAATACCCAATACCAGCTGACCAGAATTTTGACCGGAAAATTTTGACTTTTTGGTGGTTTAAAATGATGATGAAAGTGCTTTTCTATCATTTGAGAAGCAAGTTCAGTTGTCTGGTATAGACACTCGAAAGACTTTCTGATCAGAAACCATCAATTTGAGGAAAAAACTAGAAAAAATTAGACAAATTATGGGTCTTTTTGGTATTGCCAAAATGGAATCGCACCCACCCAATACCTAATACCAAGCGCGCCACCCAATCCCCAATGCCAATACCAATACCAGGTATTGGGTCAGTGTTGGGTACCCAATACCACACCCAATGCCAGGTATTGGGTATTGGGTATTGTGCCCATGCGACAGGGTAGTACTTTGGGGGGTGGGGGGGTCCCCCAAATTCATCTATCTATCGTCAACACTTTTTTATTTCATCCATCTATCGTCAACACTTTTTTATTTCATCCATCTATCGTCAACACTTTTGGGCTAATGGCTAATCTATCGTCAACAAATTCTGGGAACAATCTATCTATCGTCAACAACAATCGACCCCAAAATTGATATTTTTGACTCAAAATGGCTCAAAATTGGTATTTTTCACCCCAACTAGGCAAAAAATCGCGCGCTACGCGCGGATTTAGTACATCTAAGGACATTTTCATTAACATTCACACACTATTACCCAGTGTAGTACTTGGTCAAGGTGTTGACGATAGATAGATTGGGACCCGAAATGTGTTGACCATAGATAGATGACCCAAGTCCGAAATCTGGGGGGGGGGGGTCGATCCAAACTTGTTAACGATAGATAGATGGTGGGGGGTCACCAAAAATCAAGGTATAGTATAGTGTACTGGGTAGGTAATAATGTGTAAATATTAATGGAAATGTACTTAGATGTACTAAATCCGCGCGTAGCGCGCGATTTTTTTGCCCATTTGGGACAAAAAATATCGATTTTGAGCCATTTTGAGGCAAAAATACCCATTTTTGGGTCGAAATGTGTTGACGATAGACAGATTGTTCCCAGAATTTGTTGACGATAGATAGATTTGCCCATAAGTGTTGACGATAGATAGATGAAATCAAGAAGTGTTGACGATAGATAGATGAATTTGGGGGGGGACCGCCCCCCACCCTTCCAAGTAGTATTGTCGGAAATAGAACCCCCCATTAATTGAACCCCCCCCAAAATGGCTCGAAATCAAAAATAGAACCCCCATTAATTGACCCCCCCACCATCTATCTATGGTTAACAAGTTTGGATCGACCCCCCCCCCCCCAGATTTCGGACTTGGGTCATCTATCTGGTCACCATTCGTCCCCTATCTATCGTCAACGCCTTGACCAAGTACTACACTGGGTAATAGTGTGTGAATGTTAATGAAAATGTCCTTAGATGTACTAAATCCGCGCGTAGCGCGCGATTTTTTGCCTAGTTGGGGTGAAAAATACGGATTTTGAGCCATCTTGAATCAAAAATATCGATTTTGGGGTCGATTATTGTTGACGATAAATAGTTTGTTCCCGGTATTTGTTGACGATAGATAGATTAGCCCATTAGTGTTGACGATAGATGGATGAAATAAAAAAGTGTTGACGATAGATGGATGAAATAAAAAAGTGTTGACGATAGATAGATGAATTTGGGGGACCCCCCCACCCCCCAAAGTACTACCCTGTCGCATGGGCACAATACCCAATACCCAATACCTGGCATTGGGTGTGGTATTGGGTACCCAACACTGACCCAATACCTGGTATTGGTATTGGCATTGGGGATTGGGTGGCGCGCTTGGTATTAGGTATTGGGTGGGTGCGATTCCATTTTGGCAATACCAAAAAGACCCATAATTTGTCTAATTTTTTCTAGTTTTTTCCTCAAATTGATGGTTTCTGATCAGAAAGTCTTTCGAGTGTCTATACCAGACAACTGAACTTGCTTCTCAAATGATAGAAAAGCACTTTCATCATCATTTTAAACCACCAAACAGTCAAAATTTTCCGGTCAAAATTCGGGTCAGCTGGTATTGGGTATTGAGTATTGGGTCAGAGGCCAGCTGTGGTGTAGCTACCCAGACGGGGCGGCAACCTACTGTACCACCAAAAATGTGGGGCGGCAACCTACCTACTGTACCGGCCGAGCTAGGGGGGGAACAAAATTTTTAGGTCCAAATATTGATGAAAATGTACTCTAAAACGCTAATTTCGCGCGTAGCGCGCCGGTTTTTCGCCTATCTGGAGTGAAAACTACCGATTTTATACCATTTTGAGCCAAAAAATCACGACTTACTGTGCCAGCCGCCGGGCGGCGACCTACCTACTGTACCAGCATGGAGCGTCAACCTACCTACCTACTGTACCTAGGGGGGCTCCCCCACCCCCCCCCCCCCCAGCTACACCAGTGGAGGCCAGGTATTGGGTGGGCCTAAAAATCGGTATTGTGCCCATGCTTAGTGCCTGAGGGGAAGGCCCCCCAAGGTACACTAATTTCCCCGACCAAGGTACACTAGTACTAGTACACTAATTTCCCCTCCCGCTCCCGGGTACACTAATTTCCCCAATTTTTGCCTAAAGTAGGCATTTTTAGGCCTAAAATGGGGATTTTTAGGCAAAAAATGTGTGATTTTTAGTTCAGTACTTAAAATTCCGAAGAGCGAAACACCTACTTTCAGGCAGTTTTTTGCTTGTTTATGGCTTAACGAGTGCCGCGCTTGTGTTGTAGGCCCGAAAAAGCGTTGTTTTCTCTTTTTGATCGATTTCGTAACATAGTTTCGGATCCCCAAGAAAAATTTTCGCCATTTTAGACCAAAACACATTTTTCTACGACCGATAATTTTCCGGTAATTGCTTGTCGAAATTTGTCTGACTCCGGAAAAACGGTTTGTTCACGGTGGGCTCTGCACCTAAAGTGAATTCCTCCAATTCCAGGTACATTACCCCCTAACCGCCCCATATTTTTCACCTGTGTACCCTACCCTACCCGCCAAAGTGGCCACAGCAGTGGCTTCCTGCTCTGGCTGTAAAATTTTGTTTGTTTTTGGTTCAAAAACTAGATATCGAATGTCGGACATTTTTAGAACTGTCGGGTGTAGGGTTAGAGGTTGGGGGTAGGCATGGGCACAATACCCAATACCCATACCCAATACCACCAAGGACCCATAGCCGGGGGGGGTATTTGGTGTGACCCAACACGTCTTGCAATACCTGGTATTGGTATTGGGGTACATCGTGGCGCGCTTGGTATTTGTGGGTGCGATTCCATTTAGGCAATACCGACCCATAATTTGTCTGATTTCTTCCTAATTTTCCCTCAAATTGATTGTTTTCTTGATCAGAAATTCTTTCAGTGTCCATACCAGACAACTACAACTTGGTTCAAAATCATAAAAAAACACTTTCATCATCATTTTAAATGACCAAAAAGTCAAATTTTCTCAGATAATCTTCAACTTTGGTATTGGGTTGGGTATTGGGTAGTGGGTGCCACGCCTGGTAAGTTTTGTTTTATTGGGTATTGGGTGGGTCTGTTCAGCTGGTATTGGGTATTGAGTATTGGATATTGGGTCAGAGGCGGCCAGGTGTTGGGTATTGAGTATTGGGTGGGCCTGAAAATCGGTATTGTGCCCAT